>OZ038383.1:28529324-28722376 GCA_964036045.1 Eutreptiella sp. 'Long Island Sound 2002' | reverse complement strand
ACGCAGATGGCCTCAACGCCAGCTGGCAGCCCCCCTGACCCAGCATGGGGAGCCACAGGAGCGCTCCCCGAGGGCCTTCCTCAGCGGAGGAATACCCGCCCCCCCCCAGGGAAGTGGTGGCCTCAAAAGTGACCAGCCTATCGCTGGGCTTCGGGGCCACACCCCGCCCCCCACCCCTGGCACGAGGCTTCGGAGCTGGGCGCACAGATTTCCCCCCACCCCGCGCAGCCGGTGGCCTTCTCCTCGCCCGCCGGGGGGGGGGGGGGGTGGAGGGGGCTCCGGAATCGATTCCCCGTCAGAACACAAAATGCTCCCTGACCCGCTGCCCCCACACTCTGCTGCAGGCCCAAGGTCCTCAACCCGCCCTCGCCCACCCCTTGCCCCGGCAGATCGTGAGCACCTTATGGCTGGAGCAGGGGCGTCCAAATCAAGATCCGCCCCCCGCTGCTGCCCCCCCCCCCCCCCCCTCGCCCCCGAGCCTCTCCGAGGCAAACTTGCACCCCCGCCCAGACCTGGCTCGCCGCCAGGTCCTAGAACCCTAAGGTGTCCCCCTCTTCAGGCAACGGCAACAGGAGGTCTCCCGGATCCTGAAATTCCTTCATGTAGCCCATCGCCGTGCGCTTATCTTCCCACCTCCCAAACAACAAAAACCACGCCTCCAGCGGCCCGCGTGCCCATGCGGCCGCGGCGCCCCCCCTCCGGTGCCCGTGCCAACGCCCATCCGCCCACTTAGTCCCTTGAAGGAAATCCGCCACAGCTACCTCATACACCGGCGGCCCCCCAAGTACCACCCGGGAGTCACTCTCCCACCCCTTGGTGTAACCCTGCACGTACTGCCCCCAAGCCCCTGACCACTCCGACCATCGGCGCCATCGTCGGCCAATGATCCCCCTCTTGGTAGCCCAAAACCCGAGGGCCTTTCCCCCCCGAACATCTGCCACGTGTATGGTAGCAACCTCCCCGGCGCGGAGGAAAGCGAACCAGGATAGGCACATGAGCGCCACCATGGGCCTCCCATCTGGCGGCCCCCATCCCCGTCTCGCCGCTTCCCACAGGACCCGAGGGAAAAGGTAAAATTGGAACTCTGCCCCCCCCCCACTTTTGGCCAATCTTCTATGGATCGGAGCCACTGTGGGAGGGATCCACCCCATGTCCTCTGCAATCCGGACTGCGGCCATAGTCCCCCGCATGGAGGACGCCGACCCCCATCCCTGGACTGTAGCAATAAGAACTGTGACAGGACTTCCCCCTTCCCCTTCCCTGGGCTCCCGATGGCGAACTTCCACAACTTCCCCAGAGTCCCCCCCCCCCAACTGCGGGAGGTGCGGTCAGCAACGCAGTGAACTGCCAATGCTTCCGGGCTATCCCCCGGCTCTTGGGCCCGGGTGTCCCAGAGCCGTCCCTAGGCAAACTTATACCCCTCCGCGCACCACTCCTCCTCGCCGTCGAGACCCCCCCCCCCCCCCCCCCTGCACGCTCTCACCCCCCCCCCACCCCCCATCCACGGAATCCTCAGAAGCGATTCATCCTGTCCTATGGGGACAAAACACCCTCCAATGGAGGGCCTGCTCCCGGCTCACCCCCTTTTGAATACACCGCTGGCAGGGCTGGCTAGGCTTGCCCAAGAGCGGAACCCATTTGGGGTTACTGCCGAGGGTCTTGAAACATAATTCCCCCTAGTGCAGCGCCGCTTCCACCCCCCTGTAGAACCCAGGCTGTGTAATGGCCGCCATCCCCCCTCCCCCCTTCCCTACCCCCCCTTGGTCTCGGTCTGTTGCCCGGATGCATTGTTTTTTGAGCCACCCCACTTGGCTCCATACTCCCGCTGATTCCAGACCATTCCCACCCATACTCCCCAAGCGAAATTGTCCCATGGTGTCCCCCCATCCTCCGGGTCCTTGATGACTATGTCGGAGTCCGGGGTATCGTTCCCCGCCCCCCCCCCTCCACTCCTTCCATGTCCTTGGCTACCCACTCCTCCCCCAGCCCTCCCAAGAGCTCCTTCAGGAGCTTGCATTGCCCCAACATCCACCGTGGTAGATGCGGAGCGTTCTACATCTTCTCCACCTGGGCCACCAAGAGCGGTGGGATGGCCTCCTCCTTCTCCTCGCGCTGCTGCTCCTTCCCCTTGCCGCTCTTCAGCTCCTCCACCTCCTTGCGCAAGCCGCTGGTACTGGCGGCCAGGAGCTGCAGCTGCTCCCCCTGCAGCCGCATCATCTCCATCATCCGCTCAAAGGTCTGGATCGGCCCCCCCTCGCCGCCGGGCGTCCCCCCGGATGCTCCCGCCTGCTCCACCTCATTACCCCCCCCTCCTCCCACTCCACGGAAACGGACCTGGATATGATCCCCCGGGCTCAAAGCATCCTGCCCTTCGGTCAAGGCCCTACCCCCCCTAAGCAGCCACCATATGTCCCCGCGCGCCCCCCAGATCTCCATCACCTTGACTTTCAGGTCTCCCCTGTCCCTCATCTGCCTCTAGCACCAATCCTCTGGTCCCTGCACCCATACCAGGGTCGTTCGAGCCTGACAAGGAGGCAGTTCCGGGAATCCTCAAGGTAGGGCCTAGCGCCTCCGCCCCCCTCGGCTACGGCCGCATGGCCACCGGCGTGCTTGTTTTGCTCGCCGCCGGTGTGGCTTCCCGGCCTGGCCCTCTCCTCTCGCTCCCTGTCCCCGTCGTGGTTGCCATTTTGGTGACCCTCCATGATGTCCTCGCGGGCACCTGCTTCACCCTCGTCGGTGCCACCTCTGCCCCGTCCTCCCCGCTCCACATCCCGCGCGCTGTTGGCGAAGTTCTCCACGCGGACTCCGCACTGACCACCGTCCTCCATTTCGACGACCTCGGTCTTCTCCGCTCCTCCTAATCGTGCTTCAGCAGCCCTCCTCGCCAGGAAGGCGGCCGCTGAGCCTGTCACGTAGAGGCCCCGGAAGTGGGCCATCTTGATGGTTCCGGCGACTCTGACGGCGCGGGTGTCCCAAGCAGCGTGCCGGGACGTAGGCCCCGGTTATACACCCAGGGCCATATGATTCGTAAAATAACTCATAGGTTAGAAAAACCTGACGCCAAGCAGCAAAGGTCCCGCATGCCCTCCCAGGAAAACAACATTTTAGCGAGAGCCAAACTCTCGTTATGACGGGGGGGGGTGGCTATCACACATGTTGTCACTGTCGCTGTGGTTGTCATTGGCCTCCCCCCCCCCAGGCAAAACTTCAGTTACTTGCGCAGCTTCGGTTTTGCAAAGCACGCCCCATCCCTGGTCCTGACCCTTGGCCATGCACACGACAATCAGCTAGTTAAGAAGACAGTCAACTCCCGCTTTTGCGTCTGGGTTAACCCTAAGGAAATCCCCAACAACCATGTCCGGGGGTCACCAGTTCGAACACGATGCCCGACATGGCCGGGCAGCCACGATGTGGTCTGCAGAGCAAAGCAACCACTGGATCTGCTAAGCCCAGCAGTGAAGCAGTTCTGACAAAAGTAGACCCGCTGGCAAGGGCCATTGCTGCACTGGCGCTGAGATGAAGAAAAAGAGAGGCACGCCTGACGGGACTGGACCCGCCGACAAGGCACTTTGCCAGCCAAGGTTGGGCCGGCCAGTAGCCTCATTACCAACGTTGCAAGAACGAGCCATAAATACCAGCTTGTCAATTCCAGGTATCAATGCAGCAAAATGGAAGCAGGCCTGACAAGACTGAACCCGCCGCCAAGGGCCATAATGCACTGGTGCAGAGCTGACGAAAAGAGGAGCAGACCCGACAAGACCGGACCCTCTGACAAGGCACTTCGCTAGCCAAGGTTGGGCTGGCGAAAACTATTACTATGAGCGTTGCAAGAATGAGCAGGCCCGACAAGACTGGACCTACTGGGCCTCAACCACCCCAATGGTACCCCACCCACACCTGGCGGTCCCTGTCTCCTACAACTCCCCACGGTGGCGACTGAGCCGTTCGTACGAAACACCCATGGCGCGCCCTGGCCTGCACAACCAAGTGTCTCGCACTGTAGCCCTACCACCACCTGGACACTAGGTCCGCCGGGTTGAGCTCGAACGGGACGTGCGCAATTTGCATGCTGCAGACTAGCCACCGTAGCCGGTGCGTCATGCGCCTAAGGATGCGCTACTCCTCCGGCAAGCCTGACTACGCTCGCCCCAACAGGATCATGGCCAGGGCCCCGGCATTGTCCATGTACAGGCATGCTGCCGTGGCCCTAAGCCTCCTCATCTCGTCCATGGCCACCACCACACTCTACAGCTAAGCACCTTACTGGCTGGTTACCCAGACATGGCAGCGTCAGATACAGGCCCCCTTGGGCCCCCACAGGCCCACCATGTACAATCCCCACGGAGTCTCTGCTGCATCTACATGCAGCTGTGGTGCCTTGGGAAGGGTATCAGTCGAGCATGACGGCTCCCATCTGCGTTGTGCGGCCGCTAGGCCCTCCAATAAGCCCACCACCATGGCCGGCGGCGTCCGGGGCACCCATCGGGGCCCTTGGTGCACCCATGCTTGCGTACCGGCCCAGAAAGGTGACGCCGTGTTCCTCGGCCGTCCCAGCCACACAAGGCGCCCTAGGATGCGCCTGACCGCGTTTCGCGTGCACGGATGGGTCACCAAGCCCACCCATCGGGCGACACAGTCGGCGATCGCCGTCGGCTGTGGTGCGCTTCTGCCCACCGCGGCGCTCATGTGTTTAGCCATCCAGGTGACGTCTTCCACAGGCTCGGTCCACGACTTGGGGCTGATGAGGTACCCTTCTTGGACCAGTTGGCTGGCCACTCGGCCGGTCACACGGGCCACTTCCTGCTTGTCCCTGCCCAGGAAGAGTATGTCGTCTAGGTACTGCACCACAATGACCGCGCCTGGTGGAACCTTGGCGATGGCGGAAGGGACGAGGTGCTGTACCAGTCCGGGCGCCTAGTGCCAGCCAAAAGGCACCCGCACCACCACGACGGATCGCTCGTTGTAGCCGTGGCGGTAGGACGATGGACCAATAGCAGTTCTACAGGTCCATCTTGGTCGCCAAAGCCCCCCGACTTCGCGAAGCACTCCACAGAGACCCTCGAGGGACGGTAGCTTGAACCTCCGTGCCTTGTGGGCGCAAGTGTGGTTGAACGCCACCATGTTCATGATGAGCGCCGCCTTGGTGTCGGATTTGTGTTTGACGAACACGTGCGCGTTTGGCCGATCGCCCAGCTGCGCCTCCTCCATGAGCCCCTCCTTGACGAGGGCCCGCACCATTGCCGCGGCCTTAGGGCAATTGGAGTGTGGCTTCGTGGGCGCATTGCGGCCCGCCCAGTCGAACTGTGGGTCAACCCAAGCATCCCACATGTGTCGCGGGAGCTCTACCCGGCGTGCCGGGCCCACTCCTTTTGCCGCCGTCTCCACGGACACCGGCGCCTGCACACCCGCCCGAAGGGTTGGCGAGCTTGCCTCGTCCGGCGGCCCATTCGTTGCAAGCACATGCAGCGCTGCGATGATTAGTCTGAGGTCCCGCGTCTTATGCTCCACGGGGTGCTCGTTGTCCCACGCCCAAAGGATCGATGTTTCCCACCATTTCACCAACAGGTCGCTGCCACGGGCCATTGGCACTCGGTACCGGCTAGCAATCTTGGCCGCCGCATCCCGCAGGTGCTAAACCGCGTCGCGGCCGCAATGTGCGCACGGGGGCTGTCACTCCCGGCTGGGCCTCCACGCCTGTCCCCCCCCCCCCCCCGTACCTCAGTGCTGCGGCTTGTGGTGGGGCGGCTGACGGGCGCCTATCCCGGGCGTTGCGGCGACGTACCCAGACACGCAGCGCTAGGCACCTAGGGGTACTGAGGCGTTTGCTGCCCGTACCTGAGCAGCACCCGTGGCTGGCTTGGGCTGAGCCTTTGGTCGCACCCCGGGCTTGGGCGCTGCAAAGGTGCTGCAGCAGCCCTAGACGTCCTCGGAGTCTGAGGAGTCTGAGACATACGGCTTTGGCTTACGTCCTAATCCTTGCTGCCTGCCACGTTTCGGGGCGGCACTGTCCGCCACGCCGAAGATGGTGCCCATGGGCCACATGTCCATGACTCCCGTGGCTTCGTACTACACACCACCTCCTGCCCCAGGACACGGTAGTGTCAGTCCAGCCCAGGTCCACTCCAGTGGCACGCCTGCATATTCTGCTGCCTGTCTCTCCGAGCGCCATCGTCCCCCTATGCCAACGGCGCCCATGTGCGCTCCGGCCGCAGCCATTGCCGCCGCGCCACAGCGGCGGAACCCATGCCAACCCATGGAGCCCCAGGGGGTGCCCAGCAGCCTCCGACGGAGGGCATCTTGGAGTGCATCACTGTGCGCGAAGATGGGCACGAAACCAGGGCGGTGCACAACCAGAGTGTGGAGTCGTCACCGCCATGCCTCACCCCACGGGCCGGTTCGCGCTGTAATGTACTCGTTTCTGACCTTGAAGTGGTAAAACGTGGTTGTGCATGGTGTCTCCAGGTCAACTGGTCGGAGGGACGCTACTTTTGACACCCTCCAACAGTGCACTGCCGCCACGACCGTGAGGACGCCACCTACCAGCCCTCCTTCGGCGATGGCGCGGAAGGTGTCTTATGTCCCCCACACCCTTCCTAGCGGTCGGGGGCAGTAGAGCCTGTCCGCGGCCTCACAGAGTAACCAATGCAGCGGCCTGACTGTTGCCGGTACCACTGTTGCAGGTACCAGTTCGAGGCGCTGGGCCATCCCACTGGAGACCACCGCCCGGAGGGTGGCAGAGAATCTCCCCTGGGCAGCCATCATGGTGATGTGCACAACCAATGCCTCTGCTGTGGTTGAGTCGTGGTGTAGCAGTGCAGTGCGCCCCAAGCTTCGCAGCTCACGTGTCCAGTGGGAAACAGTTCCTTCCGCCCACCGGTGGACTGCCAGTGCTGTGGGCTGCATGGTGTACGGACCGTGCTAGAGGTCTGTGATGGCGGTTGCCAGGTACCGCAGGGTAACGGCCGTCCCGTCAGCACCGCCCGTCATTGCCCACCCCCCCTTCACCCTCCTGGTCACAAGCCCTGCTGTGCTGCAGGCTGGGGCTGGGGCTGGGGCACGGGCTGGGGTTGTGGTTGTGGTTGTGGCTGCTGGGGGTGCCCATTCCCGGGCTGGGCAGGGTTGCCAGCTCCAATGCATTTGGGAGCATCGGCTGCAGGGATACGGCGGGGGCCTAGACGCATCGGCCCGTAGAGGAAGCCGTGTGCGTTGTCTAGGCCTCCACCGTCACGAACCCCCCCATATGGGGGGGGGGGGGGGGCTGATGCCACCGATTGCGGTCCCTGTTGTACCACCACACTAGGTATTGCTTGCAGCGGTGGTGCCAGCTGGCAGTGACAGCGATGAGAGCCGGCTCAAACAGAGGCGCCAATTGTACTGCTGTGCGGTCAACAGTTGTCAGCAGGGCATTGATGGTGTCGCAAGTATTTCGGAGCATAATGAATGCTTCGTTGCCGCCTCGGAGGGACAGGGCTCAGCATTTGGTTTGGCTGAGACACACGGCCCTTGGGGTGAACATTCAATACATTTGTCAAGCCCCATACCCCAAACGCGCTCTATGCCCACACAACCTCCCGTTCAGAACGAACCCTCCCATCTCGTATCACCCCACAGTCCCATGCGGTTTCATTGGGCCTGCCACCTGTGCTACTGCTGCTGGTGAGGGAGCTGCTGGTGCTCCAGTTGCCCTGCGGTGCGACGCTCACGTTGCCGCGCTCAAAAAAACATGCAAATTCTGCAAAGATTGGCAACTCTGCCACCCCTCGGGCCTCTCGTGGGTAAAAGACTTCATCCCGCCTCAAGACAGGCACACTAGCACGAACCCAGGAACACTCAGAATGCAAACCTCGATCGACTTCTCAGGCGTGATGTTAATTCTGGACCCATCGTGCGCGGACTGGAACTCGACCCCTTCTTCAGTGATGTTCGCCAACTCCAGTAAAGACACCATTTGAAAACCGCCGGAGTCAGTGAGAATGTTGCGTGGCCAGCTGACGGGACGTACATGCAAACTCCTCAGCGCCAACACGGTGTGGCACGCGATGGCAGTCTCCAAGTGAATCCGAAGAGACGTGACACAAATTCATGGCGCATACATGACTCATGCGATGTGCCGGGGGGGGGGGGGGGTCTTGGAAATGGGATCACAGGCTTAAAACCCCTCCAGGCCAAAATTCAAAAAAACGGGAGGGGGGGATTAGGGTGTTTTTCATTGCGCGGGGGCATCGTCGAGGGGGACTGAATGGTGGCGCACACCAATGTGAGAGCAAGGCAAAATTGAGCACCCCAGCCCCTAAGGGCATGCCCCAAGACTGTTGGAAAAAGAATCCCACCCTCTCAGGGTCGCTTCATCAGGGTTTGTCGCCACTGACATTATTTGGAAAAGGGGGGGTGGGGGTTGCGTCGTCAATTGCCCCTCACCCCCCCCCCAACTGAGCAGTTTTAAAAGGGGGCGGGGGGTTGCGAAGCCCACCCCATGATATTCGTTTTCTCAGGGACCCCCTGACGACGATGGCTGTAATGTGTGTACTGGGGCACAAACTCTCGGCACCCATCCACTGGACCCCCACCCCGTGCACAGTGACCTCATCAGAGAATGCAGGCCTCCCATGGCTGTCAGTACGTCCTCCCCCGGTCGCAGGCCCAAGTGGTATGTGTTGGCTAAAATGATGTCCAGGTCTAAGCCCTCCAGCTGCTCCGAGGTCAGGCCTTTGATGGTGCCTTGTGTGCCCACCGGCATGAAAACAGGGGTCCGCACGGGGTGTCGGTGGAGGTTGAGGACACCAGCTCTCGCCCGGTGACCTGTGTGAACTGCAATTTCCTCAAAGCTGACATTGTCACTCTTCACCATAAATCACTGGGAGAGACCGGCAGAAGGAATGCAACCAGAAGATCTTTAAGGCTACACACGAGCCATTGTGCACAAAGCCACAATACCCTGATTCTTTGTGCGAGGCATGGCCGGGACTGTAGCCCTTACGGCTCTGTCTCGAGAGGTGTGAACTAAGCATGGGGTAGCCAATGGGAGTACTGCGCACAGGTCGCCTGAATTGGCATATGAACTCTGCATTGGGTCTGATAGAGTATGTGCAATGTTCATCGGCTTTCGAGGGAGTGTGCGCACTATTTGAGGGAGTTCATGTACTGGGCACTGGGGTGCAAAGAACTATCCGTCCCAGCCGGAGTGGTAAGTCCAAAACTGGAACTGGGCCATAAACGGGCCTCGACACACACTTCCTCAGGGTATCTTGAGGGTATCTCACCAGAACACGGTGTAGTCTGAGTGGTTGAACAAAGCATGCATGCGTAATCATGTGCCCTGACTGGTTACAACGTGCGCATGGGCAGCAGGGAGCTATGCACAGGGGCAGGGGATGGAAGTAAGCACATGTGTGGCAGCTGGGGAGGGAAGTATGCACCGGGCCGCAAGCAGGTCATAATGCGCTCCACACATGCACGTCCTGGTATGCATGTGCAGCAATGTTCGGCAAATCTTCCAGATGAAATCAGTACACATTGTTACTTTACAACCTTCGCTCTTGTACCTATTCTGTCAACACCAGATGTTTTCATGTGACAGTACAGAAAAGGCGCTCGCAGGTCAGACAGGTCAGTGGTGGTGCCTTGCTGTGGAGCTGATACAAGTCGATCAAGTGCTGCTACTGCCCTGATCCGTGGGAAATGTGTGCGATACATGTCACGCATGCTACGTTGTCGTCACTATGATAACCATTGTCTAGGGCCACCCATTTCCATTATCATTTTGCCCCCTTGGGGTCTAGATCCGCCGACCTTCATGAAAGCAGAAGACCGGAGGCTCGGCCGGTCCCATCGCCTGACCCCGCTGACCCCCCCTGACCCAGCTGATGCGAAGGTGCCCAGAGCCACTGGGCCCGTCAACCCATGTCTTCTATGAGCTGCAACAATTCCTCTCACAAACTCACATTCACCAAAAGGACCCTAGTCCCACCAATCTCTGTGACCTCCAGTTGAGAGCTGTACCTGTTGCTCCTAGACAAACATAATCAGAGTCAGTCACCACGCAAATACGAATACCTTCACCACAAAACAACCGAAGACCGGTGATGGGACTTGTCAGTTCTGCCGCATTATTGGTGTGCTTGTCATCCTCGTCCTGAGGCGCTGACAGCCAACCTCTCGGCAGTGCTCCGTTGTAGGCACATATACAGGAATGCCCCCCACCCGAGGTACCTTGCGAGCATGGGTTTGTCTAGAGGAACCATCTATGTAAATGAGCAACCACCGTCACGCACCAGATCTTTGGTCTGTGGTGAGACACCACTCACCAATCCTGAATGTACCGTTTCACGGTTCTGCCTGGCTCTTGCCACAAGGGATTCATTCTGATCCAAATCACTGATCAAGGGGGGTGCTGGGGCCCCCGTTGTGTGCTGCGGGCCTTTACAGGAAGAATCCCTGTGTCCATCACAGCCCGCAGGGTCGTCACGACCTCCTAGACCTCTTGGCAGCGCGGGCCTGTCCCCCACTCCCCCAGCTAGCGGGCCAAAACGTCCACCCATACCGCTAGAAACACATCCACAGACACTGAGGCCCCTTCTTTCACCAGCCACCGAATTTTCCAAAACAAGAGGGGTTGAGGTGTGGGAGGGCTTGCAACCGGAGACTGTTGCGGGGAGCCAGTGAGAAGCTCAAGGGCTGGAAGGGGCCCTGATGGTGTTGCAGGAGGTGTTGTGCAAGTGGGGATGGATGGTGGTGGAGAGGTGGGTGGGGTCAACATTGGGGGCTCGGGTGAGGCCAAATCGATGAGACACTTCTCCGTCCTACAAGGACGAGGGGTGGTCCCTGCAATGCAGCAGCAGCAGGGTAGGGTGTTGGTAGGGTGAGGGTGCATTGCAAATCCACCGACATGCGGCAAATGCGGGTTGATCAAAGGTGTTGAAAAACACCGTTTTCTTCACTTCTTCATCTTTGTTACATCACCTTGGAGAGGAACGAAGCAATGAGAACTAACAGATCATGCGGTGCCAGCGCGGCAAGAAAACAGAAATATAGTAGCAAGGGTGTGGATGTATAGGGAAACCCTAGGGTAGCCCCTGGCCAAGCTGCCAGGCCGGATTGGCCCCGATATCCGAAGGTTCTCCGCCGGCCAAATGCCGTCCCATTTGTACAGGCAAATCCGAGCCCAAATTTTGACTCGTTTGTACGGGGAAATCCCACGGCACCTTCGGGCCAAGTTGCCTTGCTGAATTGGCCCCGATGTGCCAGGCTCCTTGGCCAGCCAAATGCCGGCCCATTTGTGCAGCCAAATCCCGGGGCACCCCAGGGCCAAGCCACTAGGCCAGATCGGCCCCGATATGCCGGGCTCCTTGGCCAGCTGAAGCCGGCCCGTTGGTTTAGGCAAATCAAGGCGCAAACTTTAACCCATTCGCAAGGGCAAACCCTGGTCGATTCATGGTGGGAAGATGGTAATATGTCCGGTCGAAGTGGTCCCGCCCCTCGTTGGCTTGCCCCCAAGCGTTCCCCCACATATGCCGTACATACCCAACAATCTACCCTGTGGTACTACCCCCAAAATGGTGACTCTGGCAAGGAACAATCTAAGGTGAGCGGGCCCCAATCCTGCGCACACCATGCTAACAGTTCTAGGTATGTGTGCTCCCCCCATCCACCCCCCCCCCCGCATTACCTTCCCCCCCCATATAGCCATCACCTTCCTTGCTCGCTTTGCTCGCTGGAGAGACATGCCCTCCAGCACTCCTCCCGCACCCTTCACCTATTACCCCTCCCCAGCCCCCCAGGCATTTCCCAAGGACCTCCCAAAACTGTCCATTTAAAGGATTGTTTTGCAGTTTGCATGGGCTCATATAGGTTAAAGATGGCTCCGCTAGCTCAAAAGACATGCCCCCCACCACTCTTCCTTCACCCCCCCCCATCATCCCCCCAACCGCATTCCCCTTGGACCACCCTGTGCTGCAATATTAGTCCCAAAATTGCCCATTCCAAGGGTTTTTTTTGAGCTTGCATGGGCTCATATGGGTCCAAGATGGCTCAAAATAGCCTTGCACCACTTGTTTGACCACCTCAAGCGGTCTAGGAACAATGTAGGGAAAAAAACCGACCACTTTGGGACCCTCTGATGACCCCATAACCCTACCTAAGCACGTGCATTGTGCGCGCACACCACTCCATTGGGGTATTGAACAGAGTTGACTGTGTGGAAATAGGCTGGAAGTGATTCGCCTCATCATTATGTAAACCACAAGGGTGCCCAGCGCGGTGATGCACACAATGGCATTCAAACACATGACGCTTTTTGGCCCGTGGAAGGTCCCAAAGTGCCTTGAAAAGGGCCTGTTTTCGGACCAAAAATGGGTCAAAAATGGATCAAAAGCATGTTTTCCCAAACTGTGGACCATTTTGGGTGTACAAACAAGTGAAATGAGCCCCATTTGACCCTTTTCTTTGGCCCCTCTATGGTCCCACAAGGCCTTAAAAATGGGCCGTTTTGTGACAAAAAACGCGTCAAAAGTGGGTCAAAAACGCATTTTTCCAAAAGTGATCCTGGACCATTCCGGATGCTCAAACAAGTGTTTTTAGCCCATTTTGAGCCAGTGGTGACGCGTTTTGGCCCATGGAAAATCCCAAAATGCCTTGAAAATGGGCCGTTTTGGGACCAAAAATGGGTCAAAAATGGGTCAAAAACGTGTTTTTCCAAAAATGAGCGTGGACCATTTGGGGTGCCCAAACCGGGGTTTTGCTTACCCACCCGGGGGGGGGGGGGAATTCAGGGACCCACCCACCCAGAATTTTGGCATACCCACAGACCGACAAATGTCCCACCCCCCCCCCCCCCCCCCCCGCTGACACCCACCCACGTACCCCTTGATTGGGCTTGGGGCAGACACAGCAACTGTGGGGTTTTAGCGTTGCCCCCTTCGCATTTGACACAAATGACAATGCATCCTAGCCCCTTTATGGGCGTGGGGCATGCACACGTGATATGCAGGGCCATGTAAACACAAACACATAAACATGTTACATGGAACCTGCAACAGAAGAAAGAAAGAAGTGGCACTGGCTCGATAGACCCAAGGGCCCCCACAAAGTCCCACCCCACCCCGGGGGGGGGGGGGGTGGACACCCACCCACCCTGAAATTCTGCCAGACCCACCCCCCCCCGTGGGTTAGGACGGACACTAAGCAAAATCCTGGCCCAAACAAGTGAAATGAGCCCATTTTGAGCCCGATTTGAACCTTTTTTGCCCCTAGACTCGTCCCCCATACACACTGCCGGTCATTTCAAGGGTTTTGGGGGGTTTTGCATGGGCTAATATGAGTCAAATATGGCTCAAAGTAGCCTTAAACCACTTGTTTCAGCACCCCAAGTGGACTAGGGACAATTTCGGAAAATATCATTCTTGATGACGTTTGGACCCCGAAGTGACACCCGGAACCCTACCCTAGCATGCACACTGTGCACACTGCACCACTCCAATGGGGCATTGAAGGGTATTGACTGCGCGGAATTAGGATGGAAATGAGCACCTTCATCATTATTTATCACCACAAGGGTGCCCAATGTGGTGATACACACAAGGGTGTTCACACACAATACAACCCCCCTAGACCCCTCTGGACACACTGCTGGTCCTGAAAATTGCTCATTTCAAGGTTTTTTGGGAACTTGCATGAGCTAATATGGGTCTATTACAGCTCAAAATAGCCTTGAACCACTTGTTTCTAGGACCACAAGCCGTCTGGAAACAATCTTGGAATCTTGGAAAAATCATTTTTGACCACTTTTGGACCCACCCACCCAGAGCCCTACCGTAGCCCGTGCGCCGTGCACGCTAGTGGTGCCAATCAGGCATTGAAGGGTGGTGACAGCATGGAATTACGTTGCAAGTGATCCCCTTCATCGTGATTAATCACTACAAGGGCGCACTCCCGTTTACGGACGTCGTGACTGCTTAACACACCAGCGTGGGAGAGCATCAGAGCTGCACAAGCTTTAGACATACAAACGGACCGTGCTGTCAGCGCCAAAGCAGACGTTCGTCGGAATTGGGCTGCACTCGCTGCTCCTAGAGAGCGGGAGCAAAGGAAATGCTTGCTTTTCAAGGCCCAGTGCCAATGAAAGGTCCAAAATGCTTTGCAAGGGAAGACATGCTCCATGTGGTACGACCAGTTTGGAACTGCACTGGTGTGCTTCAAATTGCCAGTACTCTCAAAACCTCCTTGTCCCGAGAGGAAATGGCACAGTATCGGACACAACCATGCTGAAACCTCGAGACACGCCCACCAAAGCGACAAACCCGTCTCCTTCGTCAAATACTCCCCAAGAAACAAAGATCCAGTACGGCAGAAATCACATGGATTGCGCCCCACGTCCAAGTGCAGCCCTTGCGAGCCCTTGCGCAGCACAAGCGACTGCAAATTTCAGGAAATAAATTACTGGAAATTGATTGTGCAATTACTTCGGTGAGACTGCCATGGCAGATTTTGTGAATCTGATGTGAGTTCGAGGTGACTTCCATGTCATGCTATGTTGGGGGATTGCTAAGAGATTAGAATATGGAGGAAAGTCCACTGGATGTACAGGGGAAATGGCAAAGATGCCATCACACAGCGCTTGCATGACTGGGTCGTCACGTTGCCACAAAGGCAAGCAGGATCTCAGGTCGAGGCGTGCCGCTGCCGTAACCCAACATCTGTGGGATGCTTGGCGCCGTTTAAAGGTTTTGCAGGCTTTCTTCTTACAGAGGTTAGCCCCCAAAAGAGGTTCAGGAATCCTGGATTGTGGTCCCTTGCCGAATGACCAACTACAGCAATAACAATAACAATAACAATAACAACAACAACAACAACAACAACAACAATATCGTAATCATTCCCGGGGGGGCATCATCATCAACAAGAACATCATCATCATTATCATCATCAACAGCAACAGCAACAGCAACAACAACATCGAAATCATTCCCGGAGGGTATCATCATCCACAAGAACATCATCAACAACAACAGCAGCAGCAACATCAACGACGACAGGCCCTAGCCAGCCATGACCAAGTCAGCAGAGCTAGGGGCACTGTCTCTCAGGGAAAGCCAAGAACGCGCTTCAACAAAACTCACGCATCCCGTGAAAAGCATCAGCCCACCCCTCAACCATGGAACACACGATTCAGCAGCCCACCCCCTTAATGTGAGTGAATCAATAGAGGCAAGCATTTCACATTCCCTGAGTATGATGGCAGCAGAGATCACAGACATGATCACAAGCCTTTGCAATTCTCAAACGTGCAGCACAAACCATGTTTGGCTTTGATTCCCGAAATGGCAGTAACCCAAAGTGGCAGATCGTGAGGGATAAGTAGAGAAGCCCCCCTTCTTAATTTCGGATGGGAGGCTTACGTCCCCAGCATGGCCTGTGCGGTCTGTTGTGCCTTATTCTGCAACATGCCTTGGAATACAAAATGGTACCAAGCGGATGCACAGTGAACTGACCTCACCTCAGGTGCGGTGCAGAGGCACACAAGGTGAAGAGAGAGAGTCCCAACCCCCTCGCCAAGACAGTAAATGTGAAGTTCACTGTTACTAGGGGGCGCGGGGGAGGGGGGGATGCCAACACGACACACACCACAATGCACGCCACAACACCTGCGAGAGGTAAAAGTAGCCGGCACCATCTCCCACACGTTGCAGCCATAATTTGTGATGATCACTGCATTGCTGGACCAGGTTTAAGAGGCCTATTCCGCACCCCAGTCCCTCTGTCACCACTGGTGCTTTATCTATGTCTTGCACCTACACCTAAAAAGCCTGCCTACAGGCACAGAGGACCTGTAAGAGCCTCAGTTGCCTTAATGAAACCTGTGGGAGCCTCGGTTGCCTTAACGACGAATAGGTCATTCATGGGGGTCACATCAAATGGGCCACTTTGTGGGCGTTCTGTGTTCTTTGCAAGTTTTGACAGGAATCTGCCGGACGCCTCTGCCCCTGGTACGCCGGAGCTTAGGCGCCTTGGTCCCAGAGATGTACGTGGCCTCTGTCATCTGTGGAGCCTGTGCAGACCCAAACTTGTGCCTAAGGGCCATCACCAACATCCCACCCACTTCTATGAACCGTCCTGATCAGCCAAAACCCCAGGTCCCACGTCGCAGGCCCCAGGTCCTGCACAGAAATCCAGCCCCAGTGAGTGTGGGGAGATTAGGGCTCTTCCGTGAGCACGTGGGGCACAGAAGGTTGGCAACAGAAGGAGGCAAGACCCACTCTGCACGGACGTCAGCCAGCATTGCCAGGTCGGCAGGGACCTCTTCACAGGCAAACATGAATGCGTGTCCTGCACATGACTGAGAGCAACAATAATCAGCCGATATCTCTGGCACCCCCCTCCCTCGTCCAGGAGGTGCCCAGGGCCCCAACTGAATACGGCCCGGACTGTATCGTGGACAATGGCGTCGCATGCACGCCAGAAACTGACTGGAACTGTGGACACAGTTAAGTATGGCACGCATCACACAAAAAGAACAACAGCAGTGCCTCCATATGCTGAGTTGAGTACGCAGTAAATCGTAGCATGCACTGGGGCAGGGCACTCCTCGCACCAGCAGTCTGCTCATCACGCCTTCCCGGCCTGACCGACTCGTCTGATTCCCGTTAAGCCTCAGCCTACTCCTCATCCTCATCGCTGAAATCCGACATGTCATCATCCTCCGCCTCCTCCGCCAGCTGTCGGGCCTTCTCGAGGCGTGGGCCAATGATCGTATCATACATCTTCTGGCGCAATCCTGGGATGTCCTTTCCGGACAAATCGTATTGCAGGGCCTTACTGAGGACATTCTCATCAATACTGTCAGTCTCGTGCTCCAGCCGCAGGATCTTGTACAATGCATTGGGCTGCTTGGCGGCTAACAGCGGCTCACGGAAATGCCTGTGGATCGCCAGACCGAACTTGAACAGCCACACGTACCCATGCTCCATGAAAAGCTCCAGAAATCGGATGCCAATCTTGAAGGGCAGATTCTGTGGAAGGGGCCAGTGTGCTGTGGTACAGTATAGCGTTGCGACATAATCTAAGATAATTGGGGGGGGTGTCGTGTGGAGGAGGAGGAGGAGGAGCGCCAGCGTCAGTCCCATGTACGGCTGGAGCCAAATTCGCCTTGCTCTGGCAGAGGGAGAACAGAGGACTCCTTCCCTTGTGTCTACATTGACCTGGGTCGGATGAAGCAACGGGCACACCTGAGAACGCCCCTCCCGGCAGGCCATCCAGGTTACGGCATCAGCGTATAACAACACTACGATACGATCCACCAGCGGGTCCTCTGCCTGCAAGTCTCCACTGGCCCAGTCTGCCCAAAGAGACTTTCCGGGGAAGGTTGGAACAAGCAGTGGGTCTTCCAGGGGCCAGAGGGGGGGGGGGGATACCATTAGGCCATACGCCGACTCCCCCCCACTTTCCAGCCAATTTCAGGGCGGGGGCCGGGGGGGCTGGGTCTGGGGTGGTCTGGGGCCAGCTGAAGGGGAGGGGGGCACCAGGACCCCAACACATATGGCTTAAAATGTGTTGTGAAGAGGGGAGTTCATGTATGTTTTGAAACCCTTTGGAGGAGAGTGGGGTGGAAGGGTTTGCAACGCGCGCACTACGTTTTTTTTAAAAAAAAAAATTCTCTCCGTTGTTTGACGACTCAATGACGTCGTAGCTATGGTCCACAGCTAGGCGGCCACTATCGTCCGTCACCATTCGTACGCACAAGATAGCCAGGGAGATGACGGTACCGTATGTGTCTATGCTCGAAATACTCAGTTCTTTCAGGAGAACCCAATAATGGATGAAAACCAAATTGGACCAAATATCAATACCACCTCTATGGTGTGGCACAGATGGCCCATACCCTAGTGGGTACAGCGGTGCCTCTGCAACTGAAAGATCATGGGTTCAAACCCCAATGGGGGCAATCTGCAGGACCCTAGGCAGGATGAGGGACACAATGGAAAATTTTTCTCTTGGTTTTTTGTTTTTTTTTGTGCTTTGATTTTGTTCCCCTTTGTTGGGGACCCCCGAGAATGCAGGGGTGATGTAGCATTTCCGCCCACTTTTGGGCCCCCGAGAAGGCAGGGTTGAGGCAGCCAATTTAGGCCACGACCGGTTGGCTGCCGCCCTCAGCCAACCGAGGCCAGGTCACGTTCTTGATGTTCCCACGCGGGCACATTGTGAAAACATGCCAATTGCTGGGGCCGACGCCAAATGCACGGGTATGGTGTCTTTGGGAGGTCTCAGGGTGGCAGCCAAAGACCACCGTGGTATGGCCCCGTGCCTTGCCCACTAGGCGCCCCATCAAGGGGCAAAGCCGTCCGCAGAGCGCTCCAACGAGGGGCGGAGCCGCTAGCGGAACACTAGCGTGGGACAAAGAAGTTCACAAGGTGTCCCAATGTGGGGCAGAGACGTTGAGAGCGCCCTAGCATGGGGCAAAGACGTTCACAGAGCGCCAAAGCGTGGGGCAAGTAGAGGCGCTCATAGGCTGGGGTAGAAGTGTTCGCAAAATGCCCTAGTGTGGGGCAGAGATGTTCATAGAACACCCTAGCGGGGGGCAAAGACATTCACAGAGCGCCCCGGCCTCGGGCAGGGACGTTTCATTGCTCCCTAGCGTGGAGTAGAGATGTTCACGGAGCGCCGCAGCATGGGGCAAAGACGGTCACAGCGTGCCCCAGCGAGGCCCCGAGCATTTCACGGAGCGCTCCAACGTGGGGCGGAGATGTTCACGGGCAACCTAGCGTGGAGCAGAACAGCCTGCAGAGTGCCACAACGCTGCGTTACACCCTTAACCAAAGCCCTAGTGCCACACCTAAGCTTCCTCCAAGTGGATGCCAACCGCCGTGGTGATGGCTTGCATTAGCCGTGGTAGGGGGCAATGGAAAACTGGGGTAGGCCCAAGGCTAGCCTGACCTCGGGTCAGAAACCAACTGAGCCAGGGCTGATCCCAGTGACAGCAGCGTGAAGTGGTGGCAATGTGACGTGGTGGCAGGTATCTGCCTTCACGATGAGTCATGCTGGTTTTTGGCTGGGAAGTGCTAGACCATGGGCGCCAAAGGCGCCCTAGGGAAATTTTGCTTGATCTAGTAGAGGGTGAAAAAATGGGTTTTCACGAGAGGCAAATGAAGGCCGGGTGCAGCCCTCACCCTGGCGCCTCAAAAGGTGTCCCGGAGGAGCACCACGGCGAGGCCGACTTGAGAGTTCATGACAAAAGAAGGACGTCATCGCACCATGCCACGCCATGCCACACTGCGCCACGCCACACCATGCCACACCATGTCTCATCACACCGCACCGCACCACACCACACCACACCACACCACGCCACACCGCGGTAACCCTCATCCACGTAACCCGGGCAATCTTCACTACAGCCCTGGCACTGGGGTACCACCACCTTGGGGACTTCTGGCTTGGAGGGCACATTGCGCAGTGCCTCCGGGCGCAGGTGCCGTGGGGCCGCACAGTGGACACGATCTGGACATGGCTCTGGCAGCACGATGCCGTGCTGCAGCCACTAGTGGGGGCCCCGGCACCCTAATGGGAACAAGCCCCCAAGACGTGGGCACCAGGCCCGATACGGCCAGCCACCACCACGGCGTTTATCGGCTGACGGGAGGCCAAAACCACCCGGGAGTAGGTGGTGTTTCAGCGCAGCAGGGCCATATAGGTCACCACAGCCATGGAGGACGTGATGGCGATCATGGGATGGTCCGTGGTGCGACCCATCTGTGAGCGGCCATGCAAGGACCTCCCCAGTGACACTCGACTCCACCGATTGCTAGTGAGCCTATTGAACATTAGCGCGCATCAACGCACACTCTGAGGCCCCCCTGCATGTGTGCCTCCGGAACGAGCAGAGGGTGACCACACTCCCGCGGCTACAAGCCACAGGCATGGAGGGCCCGGCGTTGGTGTGGCACCGCGTCCGGCCGGATAGCCCTCAGTGGAAATGAGTGGCTCGTGCGTAACCCCCACCCCGCCGCCGGAGTCGAGGATCGAGCTCCGAACCGAGGCGGTGGGTACCCCACCTGGTGCCTAACCCACAAATGCCCGGGGCACCCTCATCGAGGCCCCCTCTACATGGCCTTGCATACGCCAAGGGCCCTACCGTCGGAGCTAGGCCCGGCGCTCCAGACCAACCTACGGGAACACTTTGGGGGACACGTAACGCTCCGGCCCCATAGGCCCCCGACGGCAGCTCCCATGTACCTGCAGCCCCGGACGGAGCCAGGGATACAGTCCAAGCAAAAATTACCAAAGGCAAATATTACCCCAAAAAAATTAGCCAAAAAAATTAACAAAAAATTAAGGTTGTTTTGGTAATTGTGGTTTCCCCCTGATTCCCGGGCCCCAAAATCTTTATCATTTGTTCCCCTGCAGGCCCCTGTTTCTTGTGCAGTCTGCTTTTGTCATGGATGGGCATGTTGTTCCGACTGAGCCTTGTGAGTGTGGTTCTTTGACTGCATGAAAGTGTCTCTCTTGCTCCGAATATGTGTGTGATAGCTGTAGGTTGGATCACACCACAACCATTTGCCCCGCCGTTTAGTAAAAACCATGTGCGGTGCGACTCACATGGGTTTCACGTTGCTTTGTGTTGCATCATGGCAAGGAAGGATGACGTCCCATTTGCTACGGTACCAAAATATGACCGAAAAAAATTGGCAAAAAATGGGCACCTTTTGCTAATTTTGACCTTTGGTAATTTTTGCTGTATGTGTATGGTTCCATGACCTCCCCCCGCTGGCCATGATCCGGAGGGGCATTGTGGCCACTGACGCCGGCACCACCCCGGCGGGCATGATGATGGTGCTCGCATATGAGAGAGCACCGGGGTAGTACACAACCGAGACAATGTCGGGGATAGGAACATCCCAAGAAGGAGAAACCCTGACCCTAGTGCTCTGCGTCAGACGGCTGGAGGCACAATAGAGTACCTATTGGGTGGTACAAGATTCGGAGTCGGCGGTGGGTGCCCTCCGAACGTACCAAGAAGGAGGGAAGTGTGGCAACGGGATACACCACCTATACACACACACCCTGGGGGCGGAACGCCTGTCCCCGAACAGATCTCACATGGATGCTGCGGCACCAGTACGCCTACCTCCCCCCAGTACAGTACCGGGACCATTGCCAGCTAGCTCCAGCGGACGTGCAAGAGTGGTTGCAGGAGCAGGCGGCGGTGCCCGCACGAGTGCACTACGAGCACATGTGGGGACCCGACTACCAGCCGGGCCTGGGCCTGCCCCTGGACTGGTTCACTATCGACGGGCAGCGGCACATAGGGGCCCACCGCATGCGCAACTTGCCCACCATGACGGTGCTAGCGGAATGCGCACAACACCACAACATACAGATTCACGAGCAATGCTTGCCGTGCGGGAGACGGCCCAACATGTGTGGGCCTGCCCGGTGCAGACCCATGAATGGTGCCCGGCCAGGCAACGCCTGCATGCGTGGCTAACCATCGAGGTTGGACCGTGGACCAGTCATGGGAACCAATCGTCTTGGAGCAGTGGGCGGCGGCCATTGCCACGCCGTGCCTGCGTACAGCCCACATGGGACTGACAGGACCGCACAACGTCGGGACGGAGGTCATCAAACAAGAGGCGAAGGAGTCTCAACGCGTGTGGCTCTCGCACGCCAAGGCACGAGAGGGCCTCAATAAGGCCCGAGTAGGGCCGGGGGCACCATGGTGTGGGCCCTGCGGGAACTACAACCGCACCAACAAGCAGAGCGGCAGCGGGTACCCGGAGCGGCTTTGAACTAGACCCGCCACATGCGAGGGCAGACCTAGCCGCCCCGCAGGTGCGTACATACACACCGCACAAAGCACGCACACACGCACACAACCCTGCCCGTTTTGCTATTCCCGTAAGCAAGACATCCCGGCCATTACCATATGGTAACAACGCCTTTGGCACACCACACCAGACCACACAACACCACACCACACCACACCACACCACACCACAAAGGAGTTCCACTGCCCACTGCCCCCCGGCAGCGGGGCAGTGCATTGCAGGAGTGCCACTGCCCACTGCCCCCAGGCGGTGAGGTAATGAGTGCATTGCGGAAGTTGCACTGCCCACTGCCCCCAGGCAGTCAGGCATGGCACTGCAGAATTTCCACTGCCCACTGCCCCCAGGTAGTGAGGCAGTGCATTGCAGGAGTTGCACTGCCCACCGCCCCCGGGCAGTGTGGTAGTGCATTGCAGAAGTTCCACTGCCCACTGCCCCCAGGTAGTGTGGCAGTGCATTGCGGGAGCTCCACTGCCCACAGCCCCCATGCAGTGAGTGAGGCAGGGCATTGCAGGAGTTCCATTGGCCACTGCCCCCACACAGTGTGGCAGTGCATTGCAGGAGTTCCACTGCCCACTGCCCCCAGGCAGTGTGGCTGTGCATTGCAGGAGTTGCACTGCCCACTGCCCCCGAGCAGTGTGGCAGTGCATTGCAAGAGTTCCACCGCCTTCTGCCCCCAGACAGTGTGGCAGTGCATTGCAGGAGTTCCACTGCCCATTGCCCCCAGGCGGTCAAGCAGTGAGTGCATTGCGGAAGTTGCACTGCCCACTGCCCCCCGGCAGTGTGGCAGTGCATTGCAGGAGTTCCACTGCCCATTGCCCCAAGCAGTGTGGTTGTGCATTGCACGAGTTGCACTGCCCACTGCCCCCGGGCAGTGTGGCAATGCATTGCAGGAGTTCCACTGCCCACTGCCCCCAGGCGGTGTGGCAGTGCATTGCAGGAGTTCCACTGCCCACTGCCCCCATGCGGTCAAGCAGTGAGTGCATTGCGGAGGTTGCACTTCCCAGTGCCCCCCGCAGTGAGGCAGTGCATTGCAGGAGTTGCACTGCCCACTGCCCCCAGGTAGTGAGGCAGCGCGTTGCAAAATTTCCACTGCCCACTGCTCCCAAGTAGTGTGGCAGTGCATTGCGTGAGTTGCACTGCCCACTGCCGCCACGCAGTGAGTGAGGCAGGGCATTGCAGGAGTTCCAGTGCCCATTGCGGCGGTGCATTGCAGGAGTTGTACTCCCCGGTGCCCACATACAGTGCGGTTGTGCATTGCAGGACTACCACTGCCCACTGCCCCCAGGCGGTCAAGCAGTGAGTGCACTGCAGAAGTTGCACTGCCCACTGCCCCCGGGCAGTGTGGCAGTGTATGGCAAGAGTTCCACTACCCACTGCCCCCAGGCAGTGAGGCAGTGCATTGCAGGAGTTGCACCGCCTACCGCCCCCCGGCTGCGTGGCAGTGCATTGTAGAATTTCCACTGCCCACCGCCCCCAGGTAGTGTGGCAGTGCATTGAAGGAACTCCGTTGCGCAGTGCCCCCGGGCAGTGTGGCTGTGCATTGCAGGAGTTCCACCGCCTGCTGCCCCCAGGCGGTGAGGCGGTGCATTGCAGGAGTTCCACTGCCCACTGCCCCCAGGTAGTGTGGGAGTGCATTGCGGGAGTTGCACTGCCCACTGCCCCCACACAGTAAGTGAGGCAGGGCATTGCAGGAGTTCCACCGCCCACTGCCCCCACACGGTGTGGCAATGCATTGCAGGAGCTCCACTGCCCCAGGCATTGAGGCAGTGCATTGCAAGAATTCCGTTGCCCAGTGCACCCGGGCAGTGTGGCTGTGCATTGCACGAGTTGCACTGCCCACTTCCCCCGGGCAGTGTGGCAATGCATTGCAGGAGTTCCACCGCCCGCTGCCCCCGGGCAGTGAGGCAGTGCATTGCAGGAGTTGCACTGCCCACTGCCCCCCAGGCAGTTAGGCAGTGCATTGCAGAAGTTCCATGGTCCACGGCCCACTGCCCACAAGTGCAGTGCAGCAAGACACACACAGTGCAGTGCAGTGCACGGTACCAAGCGGTGCAACACCGCACACAAAGTACTGATGGTGAAGCGTAGCACACACGGTGCAGTGGGCCCACTAGACCCTGTGTGATAGTGCACAGGCGTCGGCAGAGCAGCACCAGCCAAGTGCGTCTGTGCATTGGTCCCAGCTGTACAACAACACACTAGCACACAACGCGCACTAAGACACACAACCCTCCTGTTTACCTCTACCCGCGGGTAGACATCCCGGCCATTGCCTTCTGGTGACAGCGCCTTCGGCACACTAGACGACACCAAGCCATGCCACACCACACCATAGGACTAGTGACTTGGCACCAGCATAAAGACCCTCAAGATGGTAGCGATGGGACGGCTTGCTCACAAGCATTGCGAGGTACCGGCCCGTGAAAAGCCCCTCGTGTCACGTCGTGTGAAACGCGTGCCACGCGGCGTGCTTTGCAAGCCAACGTGTCCCACCCCTCGTGCCGCATGTCCCCTAACATGTGTCAATTGTGCCATCTCCATTCTCACAGCTCTCGTTCTCAGGCACATAGAGTGACCTTTCGCCTCCCCCTCGTGGTCTGTGGTGTGATGTGGTGTGCCGAAAGCAGTGTTACCAAATGGCAATGGCCGGGATTGCCCGGCGCACGGGAATTGCATAATGGGAAGCTGTGTGTCTAAACGTGTGATGTGTGTCGTTAGTTGCGCACCTCCGGCGGTGGGGACGGCTATCCCCACGTATTGTGGACTTCGTCCAGGGCCTCCCCAAGACGCCATGCCGTTTTGCCTGCTGGTGTAGTTGAAATCCTCGCAACGCCCATGCCATTGAGCCCCCTGCCTCAAGCAGGCCTTGATGAGGCCGTCACGAGCTGTGGCATGGGCCAGCCACACACCTTTTGTGATTCCGTCAACGACTGTGGGATGAACTCTGTCCGCACCTGCCAACCCCATATGAGCACATGGCGTTACTATGGTTGCGGACCACTGCTCGAGGACTGCAGAGTCCCGCAATTGGCTTTGCATTTGTGATGCCTTGGGCCACATAGGTGCTCAACCACGCGTACACGCGCTGTCACTCATGGGACTGCACCAGGCACTCCTACAAGTGACGGGCCGTTTCCGGGCTACCTCCGCACAGAAAGCACTGCGCACATCCGTACGTTTCTTTGCTCAGACTGTTCTACTAGCACCGTCAGGGTGGGGAGGTTGCACATCCGATGGGCCACTAGGTGCCGCGGCTAATCACTAGTAAACTAGTCTACAGCCAGACCGAAGCCCTGCCTATAGCTTTGTCCCCATCGGTGCTCATACGGCACCCGGGCGGGGTTGCTCGTGCAGCCACTTGTGCAAATCCGTTGGGGCCAGCTAGCAACGGTCCCGGAATTTCTCCGCGGGCAGGAAGGCGTAAGGCCAGCATAGTATCCAGGTCACTTCCGCTTGGAGTTCCTCTCTAGTGGCGGCGTCTACTCGCTCATTGATGGCGGTGATCCAGTGCGAGGGTGTGACCACATTGTTGATCGCGGCCGTCGGGGCTAGGCGCTCCGCCCCCGGAGAATATGATACTAGCGGTGTATGCCGTCCCCGCAATGTCGCCCTCCTAGTAGTGTGTAGGCCGTCTAGCGGACTCCAAGTCTGGCACCACCTTGTATGAGCCCTCTTGCGGCACCAGCAAGCGGGCACATAGTAGCAGGGTCATGGCCTAGCCCTCATGAGAGGTCCCCACTCCCGAGGCCACCTTGGTGTTGGCGTGCTGGCGTGGTGTGGTGTGGTGTGGTGTGGCGTGGCGTGGCGTGGCATGGTGAGGAGTGGTGTGGTGTGGCCTAGCCTGGCCTAGCGTGTGCGGCATGGCGTGGCGCAGCAGTGTGTGGTGGGGCATGGCGTGGCATAGTGTGGTGCAGTGTGGTTTGGTGCGGTGTGGTGTGGTGTGATGTGCCAAAGGCGCTACTATCAAATGGCAATGCCCGGGATGTCTTGCATACTGGTAACGCCAAACGGGAGGGTTGTGTGTCTGAACCCGCATTGTGTGTAGTGTGTGGTGCACTTGTGGCAAAGAGCCGTTGCTCTCTCTGGGGCTGGGCACCTTCAGGCCAAGGTCCCCCTTGGGGACGGTGTGCCGCTCTACCTGTTGGTGTAGCTAGAGTTCTCGCTAGGCCCGCCTTGTGGCGGTGGGCGTTGGCTTGGCATCAACAAGGCTGGCCCGTGGGCAACACGGTTCCTTCACTACACTGCCGCGCTGCACAAGGCAATGGGTAGTGGGGATCCTTCTGTACACCGCCGCATTGCAGTGGGCAGTGGGCAGTGGGGATCCTTTAGTCCATTGCCTCCTTGCATGGGGCATTTGGTAGTGGGGCTCCTTCTATACACAGCCGCAATGCGGGCGCGGGGGGCAGTGGGGATCGTTGGGCTCACTATTGCACTGCATGCAGTAGTGTGTAGTGGGGCCCCTCCTGTACATTGCCTGACTGCATGGGGCCATGGGAAGTGGGGCTCGTTCAGCACACCACGGCATTGCATGGGGCACTGGGTGGTGGGGATCGTTCAGTGCACTACCTCACTGCAGGGGTGGAGTAGACAGTGGGGATCCTTCTGTACATGGCTACACTAGAGGGGGCAGTGGGCAATGGGAATCCTTTTGTACACCGCCGCACTACAGTGGGCAATGGGGCAGTCCCGCTCCTTCACTACACTGCCGCACTCCGTGAGGCAGTGGGTAGTGGGGCTCCTTCTGTACATTGCATCACCGCATTGCAATTGGGTAGTGAGGCTGCTTCAATACACTGCCTCACTACATGGGGGTAGCAGGCAGTGGGGCTCCTTCTGTACACTCTACACTGCATAGGGTAGTGGGCAGAGGGGGTCCTTCAGTTCGCTGCTACACTGTAGGGGGCAATTTGCAATGTGCACTTGGTTTCCTTCTGTTCATTGCCTCACTAGATGCGGTGGTGGGCAGTGGGGCTCCATTTGTGGACTACCCCACTGCATGGGGAAGTTGGCTGTGGGGTTCCATCTATACAGTGCCTCGCTCCATGGGGCAATGGGTAGTGGGGATCCTTTTGGACACTGCCTCACTGCAGGGGGTAGGGGGGAGGGGCTCATTCTGTACACTGCTGCAGTGAGGGGGCGGTGGGCAGTGGGGATCCTTCGTACACTGCATCGCTGCATGGGGCACTAGTCGGGTGGGGTTCCTTCACTACATTGCCGCATGGGTAGCAGCGCTCCTTCTGTACACCGCCGCACTCCATGGGGCACTGGGCAATGGGGATCCTTCCATGCACGGCCTCACTGTATGGGATAGTGGGCATTGGGGATTATGTAGTACACTGCCTCACTGCATGGGGCAGTGGGCGGTGGGGATTATGTAGTACACTGTGTTACTTCATGGGGCATTGGGGAGTGGGAATGCTTCAATACACTACCTCACTGCAAGGTACAGTGGACAGTGGGGATCCTGCAATACGTTGCCTCAGTGCACAGGCCGTGGGCACTAGGGTTCCTTCTGTACACCAGTGCACTGCATGCGGAGGTGGCTGGTGGGGATCTTTCAGTAAAATGCCTCACTACATGCAGCATTGGGCAATGGCGCTCCTTCTATACACTGCCTCACTGCATGGGGCAGTGAGCAGTGGGGATTTTAGTACACTGCGTTATTTCATGGAGCAATGGGCAGTGGGGATCCTTTAGAACACCGCCACACACCATTGCAAAACGAGCCCCACTGCCCACAGGCCCTGCTGCGAGGCGGTGTACAGAAGGAGCCCCAGTGTTGCGTTGCAATGGGCAGTGGACTGCGGAGATCCTTTTGTCTCCGCCTTCACTGCATGCGGCAAGAGGCAGAGGGGCTCCTTCTGTACATCACCTCCCTGCAAGCGGCAATTGGTAGTGGGGCTCCTTCAATTTCTTGCCTCGGCGCATGGGGTAGTGGGCGGTGGGGATCCTTCAATTCACTACCTCACTGCATGGGGCAGTGGGCTGTGGGGCTCTTTCAGTTCATTGCCGCATTGTAGAGGGGTAGCCAGCAGTGGGGCTCCTTCTACACACCGCCCCACCGCATGGGCCCGTGGGTAGTGGGGGTCTTGCTGTGCACTGCCTCACTAGCTGGAGCCGTAGGCAGTGGGGATCCTTTAGAATACTGCCACACTACACGGGGCCGCAGGGATCGTTCAGTTCACTGCCGCAGTGTAGGGGGGCACTGGACAGTTGGGCTCCTTCAGCACATGCTTTTCTCCATCAGGGAGTGGGCATTGGAGGTCCTTCAGCACACTGCCGCACAGCTTGGGGTAGTGGGCAGTGGGTAGAGGTAGTGTGCTTAAGGATCCCCAATGCCCAACACCCCCTGTAGTGCAGTAGTGTAGTGAAGCATCCCCATTGGCCAGCGGCCACGGCCCACTGTAGTGAGGCACCGTAGTGAAGAATCTCCACTATCCACTGCCCCCTACAGTGAGGTAGTGTGCAGAGGGAGCCCCACCGCCCACCCCCCCAAGCAATGAGGCCGTGTACAGGAGTAGCCCCACCACTGGCCCCTATATTGCGGCACTGTACTAAAGGATCCCCACTACCCACTGCTCTGTGCAGTGCAACAGTGCGCCGAAGTAGCCCCTCTGCCCACTATCCCCTGCCCCTTGTAGCGAGGCAGTGTACGGAAGACTTCCCACTGCCCATTGACCCCTTCCGTGACTTGAGGTAATGTGCGGAACAGTTTCCACTGCCCACTCCCCCTTGCCCCCTATAGTATACATTGCCTCACTCCGAGGGGGAAGGGGGCACTGGGCACTGGGAACCCTTTAGTACACTACCACACTACAAGGGGTTCTCGGCAACGGGGATCCTTTTGTACATTTTCTCGCTGCAGTGGGCAGTGGGCAGTGTGCATTGGGGATTCTTCACTACATTACCGCGCTGCAAGGGGCAGGGAGCAAGGGGCAGTGTGTTGTGGGGATCCTCCCGCACATTGCGTCACTGCAGGGGCCGGGGGGCAAGGGGCGGTGGGATATGAGGATCTTTCTGCAAGCTACCTCACTGCAAGAAGCAGTGGGTGGTGGGGATCCTGGAGTGCACGGCCACAATGTAAGGGGCATTGGGCATTGGGATTCCTTTAATACACTGTTGCACTACACAGGGTACTAGGCAATGGGGATCCTTTTGTACATTGTCTTATTGTTGGGGGTAGTAGGTGATTCTTCACTACACTGCCGGAGTGAAGGGCACTACGCTCCTTCACTACATTGCCGCACTGCAAGGGGAAGGGGGCAGTGCGATGTGGGGATCCTTCAACAAGACGCCTCACTGCACGTGGCAAGGGGCATGGAGCACATTATCGCACTGAAGGGGGCAAGGGCTGGTGGAGATCCTTCTGCACACTGCCCCGCTGCAGGAGGCAGTGCACAGTGGGGATCCTTGAGTATAGTGCCGCACTACACGGGGTACTGGGAAATGGGGATCCTTCTGCACAGTCTCATTGCGGGGGGGGGGGGGGAGTGGGCAGCGGGGCTCCTTTAGTACACCGCTGCACTGAAGGGCACTAGGCTCCGTCAATACGATGCCTCACTACAGGGAGTAGTGGGCAGCGGGGCCTGCTAGTACACCGTTGCACTGTACGGGGCAGTGGGCAATGGGGATTGTTCAGCACACTACTGCACTGCAGGGGGCATGAGAAACTGGGGCGTGACTGCAAGGGCTAGTGCCATGGTTTTTCACTGATTTGTAACTACGACAGAAAATCTCATCCGTAGAAATTCGTAGATATTCATACATATTCGTAAATATTCGTTGTGCAAAAAAGCATTGTCTTGCTGGCCCTCTAAGCCAAAAATTGTTCCTTGGCGCCGAAATACAACACCCGATAGCACACAAGCATTGTCGGGCACAGGATTGGCAATCGAGAACTAGAAGTGATTGTGTCTATAGCTTAGTGCTGCAGTCGTTGGAAACCACATGTATGGTGCAACTGCATCATATATCAATGATCCATGGGCTTGCCAAAACGTATCAATAGCATGATGATTGTGAATTGCATGTCTCTGCAATTGGGTACACCTATGCCACTCTGAGGCCAACAATTCATTGACCTTCTCTTTCTTATGATTCAAATCATCATCATCATGAGGGTATGCCAAGTACATCTGAAATTGGTGACCATGGAGCATCCATGTCACGAATGTTGCGGGGATCAAACACCCTGAGACGCTACTAAAATGACACGGCCCATGCAAGGTGGTCAATAGATTGTTGCATCTTGGCCAGAACAGCTCAGTCTAGTACAAACAGTAGCTCAAGCAACGCCCAAGTGGACCGCTCCCGCAGCCTACACAAAGGTGCAAACCACATTTTGTTACATTAAGACAAGTGAGGGCATCACTGGTTAGGTTGCAATGTCCGCGCTTGCCTCTGGCCGCGCTTGCCTCACGACTTTCATTGCCCGTTGTCCACGTTGTTCGCATCCAGTGCATTCAGGTCCAATGATAAGTTCTGGCCTGTCCCTCACTGAATGGTTTGGGTTGCGCTCATCAAGACTCTACCGGGCCAGTCGTGCATCCTAGTCAGTGGTCACTCCTTCCCTGGGTGCTTTGAAGCTGGCCCCACTCGGCCCTTCCAAGTGTGGCATTTGTGCGGTCCTTAGGTTTAAAAACCTAGCGGGTTTAGGTTGCTGGTTTGGGGGTTAACAACATACAACATTCAGCAAGTGCGAGGGGGAGGGTTCTGCTTGCTGGGAGGCTCCCCCAAGCAACTATCATTTGACCGGTTCGTAACCTCCATTGCCAACATTCACGGCGTTACACACAGTGACCCCTCTGTGCTGCAAGTCACCATCATGGCCCCTAACTCATGTGATGCATGTGATCGTGAGGACCCCAAACGCACCGACGATTCAGCACAAATTGGCAAAATCCCCACATCCCTCATTGCCAAGATTCGTAGGTATCCGTGGATATTCATAGATATTCGCAATTCCTGTTTTTTCCTCTTATTTGTACATATTCGTAGATATTCGTGAATATTCATCTACCAACGGGCGAAAAACCGTAAGAGGGGCTCCTTCAACGCACTACCGCACTCGCGCTACAGTGGGCAAGGGGTTGTGGGGATGTTTTCATGCACCATCTCACTGCAGGAGGCAGTGGGCACTGGGGATCCTTCACTACACTGCCGCACTGCAAGGGGCAATGGGTCATGGGGATCCTTCCGTGCACCACCTCACTGCAAGGGCACGGGGAGTAGGTATCCTTCTGGGGCACGGGGGAGTGGGGATCCTTCTGTACACTGCCGCACTTGCCGCATCCGCACTGCAAAAGGCAGTGGGGATCCTTCATTGCATTGCTTCACGGAAGGGGGCAGTGGGTAGTGGGAATCGTTCGATACACTGCTGCACTGCACAGGGCAGTGGGCAGTGGGGATCCTTCTGCACATTGCCTCACTGCAGGGAGCAGTGGGCAGTGAGCATCGGGGATTCTTCACTACATTGCTGCACTGCAAGGGGCAGGGGGCAGTGGGCTGTGGGGATCCTTCTCCACATTGCATCACTGCAGGGGGCAGAGGGCAGAGGGCAGTGGGTATTCTTGTGTAGACTGCCTCATTGCACGGGACAGTGGGCAGCGGGCTCCTTCAGTACACTGCCTCACTGCCGGGCAGGGGAAGGGGGCAGAGGGGCTCCTTCAGCACACTGCCGCATTGCGGGGGGCAGGGGCAGTGAGGATACTTCAGTTCACTACAAGGGGCAGTGGGCAGTGGGGATTCTTCAGCACACTCGCGCACTGCATGAGGGCGGTAAGCGGTGGGGCTCCTGCTGCACCCTGCCTCACTGTAGGGTGCAGTGGGCAGTGAGCATTGGGGATTTTCACTACATTGCCTGCTTAATCCTGAAGGACCACCATTGCGTTTGACAACCGATTGCAGCTGACAAAAGGTGATGTACAATTGATGGTGTCAGGCAGGCAGTTTACCAACTGCAAATAATGGCTGGCTGCTCGGCACTTGGCACAACAACAGTTAATTACTGATGGTGGTTGGCAGATTCTTCTAGTGACCAGCAGATAAGGATAGAGAGGGGAGGATCCAGCATAATAGATTCAGACCATGGGGAAGCACCAGTCCACACAAAGATGTAGCCCAGATAGCACCCTGTCCACACCCACACACCTGGATGCAAAGGGCTGTGAACCACTTCTGCAAGTACGTTTCGGGGGAGATGCAGCAGCTCACCAAATGCTCTGCAAGTTCAGAGTCATGATCTTCGAGCAAAGCCTTGAAAACAAAGGCATCGGTGCCAAATGCCGCAGCCTCAGTCCTCCAATAGCCCGGGATATATTTCTCGTTGTTGTTGATGACCCGCACCATTGCTGCAGCAGTGGCGTCAGTGTGGGTCAACATGAGATAGGCCGTGACGTAGCACATGGCCTGGGCATAGTTATTGAACTCCAGGGCCAGCACCCGCAGAACACGCTGCAGTGCACATCTGTTGTGATCTTTGAGAAAGGTCCGCTCAATATCCTGTGGTGCAAAAGAGAATTCGGAACACAAGAAGCTTAAACAGGCACTCAGACTTTGGATACTACCCTTACCTTGCGTCCATACAACATTTAGTGCAATCCCACTCCTTCCAGCACCCAGGAGCTTGTGCACCCCTTCCCAGCCCTTCAGCAAAGATAAACAAAACACAATTTATTTAAATTGGTTTTCCCTCCTATGGGCTTGGCAATTGCTGCCTCACCCAGCAAAATTGTTACACCTCAACCCCTCTTTTCACCACATCTATCACCCTCCATCAACCTCGCCCAGTGCAGTGACGCATTGGCTGAGCATGCAATGGCGTGACACACAGTAAACAATGGTACTATCACGTGACCAAGACGGCAGTGGTGACGGTACACAAACAAACACTATACAGTAGGCAGCGGGTGCCCTCCTCCCACCACCTTGCCCAATTCAAACTCAAATTTATCACCCTGTAAACTTTCATTTATTGTAACTTCAACGCACCTCACCGACCCATTTTTGGACCATTGCCCCCACAAATGCTTGGCACCACTGACCGCTTACCAAGTACACCTGCAGCCCCCACAATAGAACCGAATCTGTAGTATTGGATTAAAAAGCCTTTCTGTATTACAACTCTCATGTAAGCTGCATGTGACCCAATGCATGGGTGGAGGGGGGGCTGCGCATATTGTTTGAGGTGGTTATCCCGAAACAGCCAGAGCATTTCCCATCAAAGCAGACCAGAAGATTGCCATCCTATCAACCAAATCAGCCCCAAAACCATCCTTGCTTAGCACACAATACAACACCAAAGCTACCCCCCCCCCCCTTGCGCAAGCACGGCCAGGGTCTCAAAAGTCAGGGCAAAACGGCGGTTCAATGCCCACCCGTGCTTAGACAAGGCTGTGCATGCGCGCGACACACATGACAGCAACGCATGCGTAGGCCTTGAACCCTACACAAAGCAGGGTACAATGCACAAGCAACTCTCCAAATATTCTGCTTGTCCTTATTCACTGTCAGAGGCATTGGAATAGAAGCCTTTTCCAACCCTCTACCTCATCTTGAACAATCAGACATGCTTGCCCTTTGGAGCTCGCTGGAGAGCAGGTTTCGTGGCAGGTTGAGGCAGAGGTTTGAGCTTCTATTTCTTTGGCACAAAGCTGTCATCCACAATGTCCTTTGAAAAGTACAACTTGCCCTCCAAAACATGGCCCGATCCCCAAACACCACAGGCAGCTTTTGCCCACACAATCTCCACTCGATCATCCTCCCCAGAATCTGAGGTTCCGTGGTGCTCCAAATGTGCGTGACAGCCATGCCGGGAATAACATTGTCAACGATGGCTGAAATTCACATCACAACAAACAGCATGGGGTTGCAATGTGTGGTACAATGAATGCACCATCACAAACATGACTGAGCCCCTCTTTCCTTGTACAAGCGCTGTACTAAACACCCAAAATCCTCCATTTTGGACCACAAAAACAGTGGTCCCAAAATTTCCTCAAAACGGCGGTTCACCGCCCACTCCATGCTTAGCCATAATCCGACGATGGCCATCACCCCCGGTATCCCACCGGTAGGAAATCTTTGTCCACAGGTCCAGCAAACGCGGCAAAGCCGCGCTCATGAATCGTCCGCCGCGGCCACAAGTCCAGCAAGGCGGCGAAGCCGCCACCATGTGTATGTGCACCTCTCGTGCCACTAAGTTCCACCCTCGTTCAACTCTCTTGGTTAACCCTTGCCAGCCTCATGCCCTCCCACGCATTTGCCTTTTCTGAGCCTTTGCCCCTCACTTACATCCATACTGAACCCTGAGCTCACCGACTCCACCCATGAGCTTGACGATTCCACCCCCGATGAAAACTGTGAGCTCGATGACACTCAGTTGCCTGCGGAGATGCTGGCCCTCCGCGTTGAGGGGTGTGACTCCGACGATGATACTTGGGACCTCATTGGACTGACCCCAACTCCACCCACGCCGGCTCACTTTGGCGGTGACGTTTGTTATGTTGGTGTCGTTTCCTCCCCTCTTCCACCAAAGTATCCGCTTTGTTGTTTCCCCAAACATTCACATGGGAGGGGGTCCACACCATTTTCAACTGTGAACCTGCTGCATGAGGGTACGTTTGCCTGGCGCGCGCCCGGGGCGCCTGGCATCCAAATCAATGTCGCGGTCGTCCATCCCCATGCTTTACCACTAGATATCACTCCCTCCTCTGGCCCGGGAACCCTAAGCGAATGACACCACAAAGCACAGCTGCATGTGAACAAGGAACCTTTCATGCATCGTTATTCCACAACCGTAATGCTTGCCGAGGGCTGTGTTCCAAGGAAATAATATAGGGTGTATTGGGAACATGGGAAGGTCATGGATGTAAAGAAACAATGCAAAATTACGGTCCAACATGCACAACTTCATCCCCACAAGTGTGAGGGTCAATACGCTCAGCGCAATACCTCTCATTGCACTGCCCACAAACTGTGGTGGTGCGTTTGTGACAACACAAAGCACAAACGTCTTCATCATCTTCATCACAATCATCTCGTGAGTCATCAACAACGGCCCAAACATGCGGCGGCACATGGTCCCATGGACCATAAGGCTTATACCGTACTTGCCTCCTAATGCAAAACTGTGTGAAATGCAATGACACGCGCACACTTTGGTGCAACTTATGTGCATTACCATGCCAAACGTTCCTCACCAAACCCCAATGCCACAAATGGCAAAACAACTGCTATGCACCGCAATCTGACGCTGGAGTGTGCTTCATCCAAACCAAAACCACCGAAGCAGAGCTCGGGACGGCCTTGGGTTCCCTGAAGGTACTTCCTTAGCACTTGCCCCCAGAAGCGATCAACGTAGATGCTCCGGCTTCCTTTGTCACTCATCATGGTTACATCACCCCTGTCGTCTCGGGGTCCACATGTGGGCGGAATGGCTACATCACCCCTGCCTTCTCGAGGTCCCCATAGTGGGGATAGATCAATATGGCTACATCACCCCTGCCTTCTGGGGGTCCCTTCTCGGGGTCCCCATAGTGGGGATAGATCAATATGGCTACATCACCTCTGCCTTCTCGGGGTCCGCATAGTGGGGATAGATCAATATCAACCTAAAAAAGGAATGGATGCGGTGGAAATGAGCAAAAAATGTGTGAAAAAGGGTGAAAGTCCAAAAATACCATATCCCCAGTGTGAAGGTAGCATCAAAATATCCGTTTTCAAATAACAATGTGTCCCCAAAACGGGGACAAAAAATGCGGAAAATGGGGGGAACTGGGGGAAAATAAGGGGAAAGTTTGCCCAGTGCGCCCGGTGCGCTAACGCACTCTCCTCCATGTCGCAAGTCCCAAATCTCCTTCTGGAGATCACTATGACCGACCTCCCGCCCCCTCGACCGCCACCCGTGCCGTGCCCATTTTACTGACCACTCTGTGATACCCTTGTATACATACTCTGAGTCCAATATGACCACTAATCGCTCTGCTCCCCGCCTCTCGCGCAAAGCATGCAAAACCCCGCAGGCTCTGCCCGACTCACGCTCTGACGCTCAGTTTTGGGGAAGGGGGCCGAAAAATTCCTTTCTGGCCCCTCCCCAAACCAAACCCCATGGCCTGCCTGCCACCAACCCCCCACCGGTTTGGCTGAGCCATCCGTGTATGCCATGGCCCAACCCTCCTTCTCCAGCAACGATATGCGCCGCAGGACTTCCTCCTTATACTTACCCCGTTTCTGTTCTTTTGTTATCAACGCCGACACCGGCCTCTTCGCTGGGTACACACCCGGGGCTGGTTGTCGATGCTGAAACATACCCCCTTCAAACCACAAATCGGGGGGGGGGGGGATGCGGTCACCGGGATTGGCAAAAAATGCGGAAAATGCGGAAAATATGCGGAAAATGCGGCAAAAAATGCGATGGAAAATGCGCTTTTGTTAGAATGGTGTATGCCCCTCGAAACACCTATGTTTCGCCTCGTCTTGCACGATCGGGCGCTCAAAGCATGGACGGTTTGATGGAACAACGTAGTGCAGTAGTTCAACTCAAGCATATCATGGACTAGGCTCAAAACCCCTAGGGGCAGAAGTTGCAGCTACTTGGTCAGACCAGACCACTAAATCCCCGCGCCGCGCGCGCGCCTCGTCAGGTGCTCCCCCATTGACCTAAACCGCTGGGCTCCCGGGGGATCAATGGTCGGTACTGATAGAATGAATGTCCCCGCCATAGACATTTCCAGCCATTAGTCCAGTTGTTCACAATTGTAAGGACTGGGCTCCCGGGGGGGGGGGGGGGGTACCCCAACATACATACCTCAAAATGATCCCCATGACGCACTGATCATTTTGAATTTACACAACTGGGGGAAAATTTCTTCAAAAAAAAATTGCCCATCAACTCAGGCTCCCATCAGCCAAGGTCCGACCTGGAGGTCCGGTCGGGCTCAAAATCCTTTTTTGTGTTTTTCATCCAATTTTGAATTCTCCACAAAATTCTGAGTATTTTGAGTATAGACACATAGGGTCAAACAAAAAATTTTCCCTTGCCGTCTGCCTAAAACAAAATCTCTGGCGCCTCAGCCGCCCACAAAACCCACTCGCAACACCGACAAGTCTTTCTCAACTCTCCACACTTCTAATGTACCCACCCACCGCGCCACAAAGTTATCCATAGAGGGGGTTTCCCCTTGAAATCAGGCCTCACACTGCACGGACCACTGCGCTTTCAATCCTGCCCACAGGACAAGGCCTTGTGATCCCAGGCCCAGGGATTGCAACGGGGACTCCAGCAAAGGTGGCTCGGATCGACCATGCCCCCGCCCCTCTGTACCAACCCAAAGGCTTTTTTGACAGTGTCAAACATGAATGCCAAAAAACGACAGTGTTTTAGGACGTGGGGGTGATCCTCCAATTTGTGACACAACAGACATAGGGCCCTCCCCACCCGGTGTCCCATCCTCCCACCGATAGGTTGTTTCTTCCACAGCACTCGCCGGATGAAACCCCGATCCCACGCTGGTAGGTACAATCTACCAAACTGCTGCCACATTGATGCCTCTTGCCGGGGGTCCTCGGCGTGGCGTCGCTGCATGAAAGGAAGCGTGCGACGCTGGCCCCATTGGGCTGCCCATTGGTCCATTGACAGGCCTCGCAATTCTTCCGGAGCCTGTGCTGCTATGCGGACGTCTTGAACCCCCATATCATACACCATTTTCCAGGTATACGCAATGACCTCCAAATGTTCTAACTTCACCATACCCTAGGGGGGGGGGGGAATGCGGTCACCGGGATTGGCAAAAAATGCGGAAAAATGCGGGAAATGCGGCAAAAAAAAATGCGGTAGAATATGCGGTTTTGTTAGAATGGTGTATGCCCCCCGAAACCTCTATGTTGACACCATCGCCCCACCAATGTGAAGACCTTTTTTGTGTTTTTCATCTATTTTTGAATTCTCGACAAAATTCTGAGTATTTTGAATATAGACACATGGGCATATAGACATACATGCATACACATATGCCTAAAACAAAATCTCCGGCGCCCACGAAACCCATTGTTCCTCACAACTAACTGACTACAAGACAATCCTTTAATCGGAGTGCACAATGCCACTAGAATGTTTCCTCTTGAACATTGCACTAAGGGACCTACCCAGATGCAGGGAAAAAATGCGGAAAATGCGGGAAAATGCAGACCGCATCGCCCCCCCCCCCTCTGCATACCCCCAGCAACAAATCCCTCCACTGCAGACCCACGCCCTGACCATTCTCGGCGAGACATATGTGAGACCTGTCTCACCCCGTAAGAACACACCCAGATGCCCATCAAAGAAAGCATGTGCAGAGGAGGGGGGGGGTATGCTCCCCCACCCAACGTCTCAGCGCCACCGGCGCTAGTTGCACATGTGGTAACGTGATTCCATTCAGTACAACGCCAACTTTGGCCATTTTTGGAACGCTGCCACATGGTGCTCCTCATACATGTGGGGTTTCGCTACCACCGTCACGGAATGAGGCGGCGTGTACCCACTGCGCATAGGAGCCTAACGAGCCTAACCACCCTCCCTTAACAGCATTGACAAGATTGACATTGTTAGGTGCCAGTTATTCAGCCCCAAATCGACCCGCTGGAACAAATTGAGATGTCCCAAGACCTTGTTGGACGGCTCATGAGCCCATGCTGTTAAAAAGACGACCGGTGCAATTCAGGACGCAAATAGGTAAACTTTTTCTTTCATCCCCAATGGCAGTGCAGTAAGGGTTTTTGTGCGTGCCATCATTCGAGCTACCGAGGGGCCGTAGGCCTGCTCCGCAAAAACGTTGCCCAACAGCACCCCCAGATACTTTACCCACGACTTCACCGCAATCCCGGCGAAAACCACGGGTGGACTCACCCCCCCCCTGCGTTTTCACTACGGCAAAGGTTCTTTCATAGTTGACCTTCAGTCCAGAAAAGTAGCCAAAGACATTCAAAAAATAAAGGAGGGCCCTTAGATCCTCCTCATGCAATCGTTTGCACCCAGGCAGACAGATTAAAATGTCGTCTACATAGAACACCACCTGCACATCTAAATGCAACCGGTTAAATCATATATCAGAAAAATGGTAACTATGTTAAACAAAAGCAGGGAAAACGGGTCCCCCTGCCTGATGCCTAATCTCGGCCTCAGGACTACTTCAGGATCAAAGCCCCGTCCCACGCAAAAAAAAGTATGGGACCTGACATGAGTGACATGAGCACCCCCACATAGGCTGGGGATAATCCAATATAAAGCAAAGCAGGCTTCAGAAACGAAAACGATACACTGTCGTACGCCTTTTGAAAATCCACCCCGTGCTTAGACAAAGCCTTGCATGCGCAGGGGGGGGGGGGGTACCAATTCAAATTGCACAAATTGCCAGGCGGGTGGGTGGCATGTGAACTGTAATGCACACAAGCATATCAACACGCACTACACTGCACTGCATTGGAACAGTACTCACCCTCTCAATGATTCGCTCCACCTCCACATCCAACGCCTTGGCCTCCACATCCACAATCTTTGGGTGATCTCCACTCAACCCCAGCAGCGCAGGCCAAGAAGCTGTCTGCTGCAACACTGCTGCAACATCTCCCTGCAGGAACCCCTTGTTTTGCAACAGCAGGGGGGCCTCCTCCTCCTCCTCCATGAACACAGGGTCCCGCAGGAACGGCTGGAAATGCTCGGACTCGGCAGAGGACTGCGCCTCAGCCTCGCATGGAGCGGCCATGGATGGAGCCGGTGCTGACACAGTCTGCACTTGAACTGCTTGCATCTGCTCAAGCAGCACATGCAACTGCTGCATTTTGGCCTGGGACTCCTGCTTCAGTGCCTCTAACTTGCTGGCCACGTCCTGTTGCAAGTCATTGATCTGCTGCTTCACCTCGTGCACTTGCGTCTCCACCTCCGTCACACGGCTCTGCAGGTTTGTGTTGGTCTTAGACACGGTCTGTAATGTCCGCTGCTGGTCCTGCAGCCGCAGGCCCCGCTGCGAGAGCTGCACCAGGGCTGCATGATTGCCCATTGCCTGGGCTTGGGCCTGCAGCTGCTGAAGGCTGGCAAGCTCTTCCGCTAGGCTGCCGACGTGCTCCTCCACTGACATAGCCTGCCCTGATTTGTCCATGGCAGGGTACCACAAGCACTGAGAGGCGAAGGCACAGGCACTGCTATTGTCTGCTGTGCTGTTGAGGGCTTGGATGAGCGTGTTTCTGATATTGTGCCAAACAACACATCAAACCACGCTGCCAACTTCGCCTGTTCTCATCACCCTCAAATCTGGAAATGTGCAAACGGGGTTTCCTAAACTGCTTTCCACAAAGGTATGAGCATTCTGGATTCACCCCATGTGAGCAACACAGATAGCTGTGCATTGCAGTTCTCCAGAATTAAAGCCTGGTGACTTCATGCAGCCAGGTGCCCCCATGTGCACCACCAAAAGGGTGAGGTGATCGATTCGTCACATTGCTTTTCAACGTTTGGCTCCCTGGATATTTTGCTCTCCCGATCAAAAGAAAAAAAAAATAGCTCGCCAGATGGGCAAAAATCGTGAGGACAATGAATGCGGATCTTTGGGAATGCCGTACGGTACCACTATTTGGACACGAAAATGCAGAACTGAAATATGCCGTACCCATCGGATTGCAGTGTGATCCGAGAACTTACCAGCAGACGGGGCAGGTAGGACACGTCCGGCACAACAGGCCCGAAGAAATTTTTTTTGAGCTGCAGAATATCCGATGGACTTGTCCAGTGACTACTCCCTGGTCAAACTGAAAATAACTTTTTTTGTGATACCTTCAGACACACAACCACCCGTGGTCGACCGGCGAAACATTACTGGTTGATGCGCAGGTGCCCTAAATGCAAGAAAAACCATATACACACAAGCATGTATTCAGGAATGCCGTTTACCTTCTTTTCAGAAGGAGAAACGGTTGCCTGGCGCGCCACTTTTGTATCAACTATTCCCTTTTTGCCCTCTCCTTTTCAGGTTGAGGTTTGAGCTGCACTTGAGAACTAGAACTGCAACTGAAACTCGAACTTGAATTCCCAAGAGGCCGCAACATTCCAACAATACTGAGCACAGGGACAAAATCAGACGGGGCTACGTAACCCCTGCCAACTCAGCACGGGAACAAAATGAGGAGTGGCTGGAAATTTTGTGGCTTGTGAGTCCATATCCCCAACTCAAGGGGCCACTCAATTTGTGGATTGTGAGTCCATATCCCCAACCAGACTACATTAACCCTGCCGTCTTAGGGTCCTCAAGGGGGGAAGGAACGGCTACATAATCCCTACCGTCTCAGGGCCCTGGTGTGGGAAGAATAGGTCACGGTCCCAAAAAGATGACCAGCGCGCATACGTCACGCTAACGTTACCCTAGAGACACAGGCAGTTCTTTGCTCCCAACATGTTAAGTTGTGTGACTGCAGCACGGTTGCAGGTTTGAATAGATACTGGACTGAGCAAATTGGTCAGTGTCCGGACCCTTGACAATAGCATTGCTAATCCTTAAAAACTGCCTCTTACAGGTCCGCCTGTCACACACACAGGGCGTGAGACCTGGCAAGAGGGCTACCTGTTGACATGAAGCCCAAGGCCAAGCTGTTTGACCTGCATTCCTTCACATGGCTCCCTCCCTGACCCACATGGGTTCCAGGGGCTGCATGAGAAAGAGAGATTGTGTGTGTGTGTGCATTTGTTCATGGAGCATAGGCCTTGGGCTCAAAGGCTTTTGGGTCTTTATCCCTGTGTCCCAGTGGGAGAGCTAGAGGCTCCAGCGCTGACTGTGGTTATTTCTTGCTCTGTGGTTGCCTGGCCGCTGTCTGCTTCTGGGTGGCAGTTGCGGGTTAGGCTGCATGCTGTACACCATGATGTGATGTTTAGGGGAGGCCCTGCTTCATTTGGAGGGGGGGGGGGTCGCCATTCACCCTGGCCAGCCCTGGGAGGGCTCTACAGACTCTGATGTACTCCGGTGCAGGAGGTGGTATCCCGCCCCCAATGCTCTCTAAGGGTACAATTGGCACCCAGGAGGTGCTGAATCGCCACCACAGTCATGGGCAACCTGGGCGGCGTCAGCAACCGCCTACTAGGTGTACTCTAGGCTGGAGGTTCCTGCAGTGTCCGTGGCATATGCCTCCGTGGGTTTTCAGAGCTTCATTGGGTGAAGGCTAGGGGATCCAGCACTGGGAGCTCTTGGGCGCTTGACGCGCGGCACAGGGCACGTTACCCGATTCCCTCTTGTCGCCTTGCGATGGCGTGGGTTCCCCCATGCATGTTCCAGCCTAGGGGCCTGCAGGCTTGGGTGTGCAGCGCTTTGGAGGGGTGGCAGGGTTGCCCCTGCTACGGGTGTTGGTGCCAGAAGGACTACGTCGAGAAGGCCTTAGGAGTCGACATCGCTTATGGTGTTGCCAGATTTGATCGGCGAGTCGCCTGGGAACATGCACTAGGAGTGACAGCCCACGAGGACGCCGGACCAACAGCGTCTGGGCTGTGTTGTGACTTTGGGGTTGCCAGCAACTGGGCAGTAGCAGGAGGGGAGCAGGCGCAGGTAGCAGGCAAGTTTAGCAAGTCAGAGTGGGCAGTACGGCTTGGCAGGCGCCAAGCCCCCTGGATGTTGTGGGAGGAAATCGGCTACGAACAGGTCCGGGTTTCGTTTCCCTCCTCCCCTTCCTCAGATGGGCTTTGGCTAGTGCATCGCTGGGAGTAGCGAGGTTGTGAATGCCATCTTGGGTAGGCGTTCTTTGATTGCTGGGTTGGAGTCCCCGGATTCTCACCTATCTTTAGCTTTCTACCTAAGCTTGTCTATCCCAGTTCTTCCCAGATGTCGTGAGGGCTCATGAAGTAGGGGCGCACTGAGCGGCCCACCACCATAGGCCCTCCCAGCGGGACAAGGGCTATACACTTTGTCAACACTCCCCCACTGAAAAGACGCCCAGTTTGAAGGTGCATGTGCCGTATGGCAAGTGCCGGCTTGAGAAGCCTGGCTCTTTTTGGTAGCGGGAGTGTTTCTCCCCTGTATACCGCTTGCGGGGCAGACGGTAGCGTTGTGCCTACACACACTTTGAAGTCCATGGAGAGCTCCATGAAGGACACTTGGTGCCGTCCTAGGATCCATTGTAAGGCCTGTAGCCATGAAAGGAGATCAAGCTTGAAAATATCCTCGCCAGTCAATTGGTTTCATTGGCCGTAGGGTGGTTGGCATAGGTGGTGTGGGCTTAGGTAGTGGACCCACCGGCTGACAGAGTAGTTGACTCCCACCTTTTTCTGCTTTGCTAATTGAAAATGTCCACATCCGTTTTCTCAACCCATGCCTGCAGGATCGAAAGGGTCATTGTGTGATACTCCGCCATGAACCAGTGTGCCGCGTCTTTGGCGTGCACTTTGTTTTTTTTTCATTGGCTCCAGAAGTTCAAAGAGTACTCAAGACTTGTGCTTGGGAAAATGGGCGACTCCGGCATATGATACAGTGGATCCCCGCAACGCGGGGCACATGACAAAGACCCAGAGTTCACATGCGTATACCAAGAGGCTCTCTTGTGCGGTAGGCAAAACCGCCACGCCATAAGGCAAACCTATAATGCGCTAGAGTAAAGAGGAAAAGGAAAATGCAAGATCATGTGTGTGCCAACCCCCACAGATCCTCAAGGGTGACAAGCTTTCGTCGCTTCTGCAATACTGCAGCCACTGCAATTCAGGAGACATGATCGATAAACCGAATGCCACCATAAAGACTTTTGGAGGAGTCCTTATAGTTTGAAAGACACACAATGATGCATGGACAACTTGTGAGATCTACCCCGATTGTCATGCGCCAGCACCACATCACACCACCACAGATAGCGTGTGATCATCATGAGTACACATTGCATCTCTGCTTCATATCATCTGCACCATAGGATCAAATATGGCATCCCGTATTGTTACCACATGAAATCTGATGCATTTGGCTGACAGCCACACCTCATGCAACATGCCCTCACCCTGTCCTACTTGTCAATCTCTACCCTTCCTTGCGTTCCTAATTGTGCTCCAGAGTCGTAATCCCTCGCTTGTCTACTTCTCTGGGACAACTCTTGCACTCTTGTCTCTCCTCCAAAGCCAATGTGCCTTCTTCTTGCCAACCGTCATGGGCTTTTGAACTTTTTTTCTTTTGCAATCAAACACAGTAACTGTTCACATCTGGAGTTCTTATGTCCAGCAAGCACGTCAGTACATCAAGGTGGTCCTACAAAAGAGAGCGTGTGCCGATACATAGGCGCAACCATAATGACGGTTTTGACGGACATATGCTGAAATGTATGCCCCCCATTCTTAGGGAGATCCCTGGTGGTCAAGGGAAGATGAGTAGGGCCCCATGTTTTTAGAGCCCGTGCAGACCAGGGGAAGCTACCACTTCAATCTGTATGACATACGCCAACAAACGCGCCATGACGTGCCATGGACTGACTGAAGCTGAAGCTTGTGGGCGTGTTACTAGTATGGTTAGTGCAAACTGGCAGACAATACGTGGGCATGCCATCATGTGATCACCATGCACACTAGCTGACAAGCTGTGGCAATGTCGACAGGCAGGTTGTGATCAGCACAGTTTGTGACAGGTAGACAGGCAACAGACTGACTGGGTCATTAGGGTGTGAGGGGATCTGTATGGCCCCGCTTGCTGACAGGTTGCACTGCCTTGCATCATTTCATAGAGGGCACATTGCAAACCTCCATGCTGCCACCTGCTAGTAACACAGGGACCCACCCCAGCAGCAAACAACGGAACCAGTTAGTATCCAACTAGTCTGCCCTGGGCCTTTGAACTTGGCCTTCCTAAGGGAAGTTTCAAACACGGGCTCTGCGTCATGTGGACGCCAGCCACTGCTGTCCTCATTGTAGTTGGATACCCTTTGCAGCCCCACCCAATTTTCTTTCTGTTTTCGCCCGGCTGGTAAGATCACCCATTGGGTACCTAGAGAGGGAGTAGAGAGGGAAAGGTTGTGGAGTTGTCTCCACTTCCAGGCAGGAAGGACTCACCTGTTGCATGTTTCCCTGCATTACCATTGTTAGCATTCATATTCAGTGATGACACCATCGTCCCCAGGAACAGCGCAACAAACCGTGTCCAGGGCACCAGTTCAGTCACAGGCCGACGTCACCAAGAGCCGCAAAGAACAGAAAATCAGTTTGGTTGCGCATTCAGTTGGACAAGGTGTGTACTCAGTGTTGTTATTGCCGTTGCCACTGTTGCTGCTGCTGCTGCTGCTGCTGCTGCCTTTTATTATTCCTGCTTTGCATCCACCAACAAGAGCCTCCACTGGCTACGCCTAATTCCTGTACTGCAAAAAAAAAAAACAAGCTTTGGCTCGGTCTGGGACAGAATGCGGTGGGGTCTCCCTGCGCCTGTGTTGGAACGTGAGGTCCAAGATGCCCCCAATCTCCACTGTCTTATGCCACATATGCTTAATGCAAAAGGTAGGAGAACGGTTGCAGGATGCAGTCATGGACACAGACGCATAGAAGACGGCGATAGGTTGTGGGCTGGCGCATGTACAGCACGTTGGAGCTTTTCTCAGTCGGCAGAATTGACAATGTTTGCGTGATTGCAACGCATTGTGCTGAAGGGACATGGGCTGACACAGAGCCTGCGACACGCTAAGACGCGGCTGTCGCTGCGGCAACCCCTTGTAACGTCCCCATTGCAACGTCAACTGCACTTGCTTCAACAAGCCGTCCTTGAGCACTTGCTCTGCGCACAACAGAATGTAAAACAGCTCTTCCCAATTGACTGTAGACTTCCATCCCATCCACCAGTGCTGCCTTCTCTGCGACCAACACAACTGCGATGGTTCCTCAAACTTGCATCGGACATTATCAATACACACTGCATTTCGCAAGGCAACCAGGGCAATGCAATGATCCAAACAAGAGCATCGACGTCTGCTCATGTACATCGTGACAAGAGCGCACACATGGCACAGTGCGTAACTGCACTTCGGTGCTTGGCACCACCGGCACAGCACACTGCAAGCGGCACAGTGCAGCTGTCAACTGCAACAGTTTGTGTCAGACCACTTCTAAAAGAAAACATGGGGCTTCATCCCCACCATATGCCTGGTGCTCGGTTTAGTGCACCAGAGTGAAACTGCGATTCGTAATTCCACATCGCAATTCAGTATAAATGGAGCAAGCACTTCGGCAGAGGCGGCCACGAATCATTAGGGTGCTGGCAATGTCAGCGTTCTCTCTCCACCGCATGCAGCACCACTTTGCATTCGGTTGCACAGTAGACATTGCACACCATGGGGGCATTGCAATCCGCGTGTTGCTCTATTGACGAGCACCGTTAGGTACTGCATGTCAACAGGGTCGTCGAACAGCCGTGTCCGGCGTGATTTGTAAAGCAAGGCTAATGTCAGCGGCCCAGTGAGCAATGCCGCAACCTTTGTTTAATACTTATAATTATCATACAAGTCGTCGTCCAAGCGGTTGAATTCCGCTGATTCGGTCCAGCGACCACTGCCGGGCTCCGCTTTGCCAATGAACTGGATCAACTCATCCAGCATGACGTAGTGCTTCTGCTCCTCAGCAGCCACCTGCAAACGCAAAAACAGGCTTTGATCACCACTGCAGTACGACACACACCAGCACCTTCGAAGTAAACATCCATATTGACCAGGCACTGTGAAGCAAAGAAGTGGAAATCATGGGAAATCATGCACTTTGAAAGGGTCAGGTTGTACAATGGCAAGGATGTGTTCTACGCACTCATGTCACAAGCCCCAGAGTTACTCCAAAGTAGGTTGATATGCCACTGTGTTAAAGCAGTGTCTTGCGCAACACACACGCAAATCATCGAGGTAGGATACATGGATATTGTGTTGGCTTTAAGCCGGAGATTTGACTGTTGCCCTTGAAAGGTGTAGAATCCCCGTTGGAGGTAGAATTTGGACAGCGTGCACAGCGCACATATGGCAGGGAGAAATTGGGGGTTTTGCTACAAATGGCATTATTCTTGCCTATACAGACCCCACATTCTTGCCCATACTTCACCCCCACAATGTTGGACAGCCTCAAAAAGAATCTCCAACTCTACTATGTATGAACTGCAGACAATGAACGAATTCTATTGCCTTCGGCAAGGCACCTCGAAGAGAGGCTGACAGTCAGCCAATCAGTCAGTCAGTCAGTCAGTCAGTCAGGCAAGCAGAGAGGCAGACAGGCAGGCAGAAGCAAGCTTTTTTCAGTGGCAGACCAGCTACAAACAGTGGGGAACCTGATGTGTGCACGAACAGTCGGTGGATGAGTGGTCATACATCTGCCCCACGACCAACCTGTTGTCGGTTCAAATCCCGGTCAGCCGCTGTCAGCACGTACGGTCTGAACTCTCAGCTTTCTTTGACTCGACCCTGGTTCAAATCCTTTTGAGCACAAACTTTTGACCCCCCCATCCCCCATCCCCCCCCCCCCCCCAAATGGCATCCAGTTTCAGGGGGATAGAGGTCTCAAAATCAAAAAATCCAATGGGGGATCGCTTTGTCAGGCAAAATAATGATTTTACAAGGGGTTAGACATCCAATATCATGCCTTGGGGTATGCCACGCGAACACCCCCCAAAAAGGGGGGGGGGGGGGCTGTATGGTGTCTGCACCTACGCTTGATCTAACAACCTCTCTTCGAGGTGATTCAATCCACAGCAGACCCCAGCACCATTCCCAAAATGGCACATCCTTGACTCGAGGCGGCACATGTGCGAGACCTGAAGATCAATGACAGATCATTGGTAGCGTCAATAGTGTAGCCGTACTTACCAGTTTCAACGTTGTAATCCACAAAGGTCGGAAAAGGTCGTCGAAGAAAGTAGTAGTGCTGGTCAGCTAACATGGCAAAATCAGCACGGTGAACCCTATTTTGGTCAAAATAGGGTTCACGTTGCTGGAACGTTTAGTGTTGTCCCCGGGAAAGAGGGACAATATGGCATTGCCGATAGTAACACCCTCCTGAGCGGCGGCAACTAAGGCCTCTTGGGTTTCCTTTAGTTGCATTGGGCATGGCATGACTCCAATAAGAAGGTCTACAGAGCAGGAGGTAGGCTCATTGTTTCCTGGTACTAGGCACTATTATGAAACTTGGGTATTGTCTTGTACAAACTTTGTGCACAGTGTGTTCATGGCCCGCAAGACGCCTCCCTGCCCGCCCTTCGTTTGCACTTCGGTGTCCCCGGCAGCAGGGACCCTCTGCAACTGCACTGAACAACGGGCCCAGGCAGGACTATCCTCAAGAGCTGACCAAAATGAAAACACAAAACTGCTGCTGTGGGCCAGGAACCGACTGTTGTCGGTTACCGGCCAATCGGCAATTGATGGATGACCATAAACCTTCGTTGGTTGAAAGCCAAACACCGTGTCAGTTTATTTCCAACCGCTCTCGCCCAACCGCAGTCCTGCCAATATCCAAGGCTGTTGGGCTGGTGGGGTCAGGGGACCCCTGAGGCCGGGGTAAAGGAAGATTGTTTCTAGCTACTGTGGCCGGAGACTGCCACTTCATACCAGTTCAAACAAGGCCCGCACTTTGGGGTCCTTCACTGACTTCGCCCTCTTGACGTACTCGTCACGGTTGCGGGCCTCAATGTCCCGGGCCTCAGTGTACACCGCCAACTGGTCCTTGCTGGACAAGAAATCCACGTTCGGGTCTGCACGGACTTCCTCGAAGATAGTCTTTGTAACACCCAAAATGGTGGACTTCCCCTGCCAGCACGGAGACATCGCATGTGTGCCTTACGGGGCAGACGTGGGAATGGCAATCTGAAACCCTCAGATGAGTCATCGGTAAAACAGCGAAGAGCCTTCAAACAGAATCTCAAACAGAGACGCGGAAGTATTCTGACTGCCAAAAGACCGTGGACACATGCACAGACAACAGTTGCTCGCCAGCCTAACAGTCTGGCGAAGAACAATGAAAGAACAAAAAAGTGCACTTTAGCTTTACACTTCAGGTCCAGATCAAAATACTTTGAAGCCGCGTTACACAGAATCAACGGGGGAAAAATGAGAAAAGAAAGCACGTAGATGGAATGTGTCCATCCAGATTCTACTGCACATGTCTTCAGGCTACAAACTGGCCCAGGCATGCAAACCACATCACAGTGTCATTGCAAAACACTGTCACACACACGCACACAAATATCCACACACAAACACAACCGTGTGGGTTTGCCATGTTAGCAATCACTGTGCACAATGTGTGCATTTGTGTGTGTGCCCGTGCATAAAAACCCACCCATACAACCGCACACCCACACACACCCTCACACACACACACACACACACACACACACACACACACCAGTCTGGTTTCACCACTGTGTGCCATATCTTCAATCGCTGCATAGTGCTTCTGTTCCTCATCCGCCAGCATGGTAAAGATGTGCTGGAACCCCTTGTTTGGCGCCTTGGCTGCTAAATCCCGGTAGTACTCCTCTCCATCCTTCTCCACCTTCAGCAAGTACTCCAGCACGCCCTCATCATGGGTGCTGTACCCACGCACCACTTGAGCAAGCCCTTGGACAGGACCGCAGGCCAAGCGGGGGGCCACAGTGGAAGCAACACGAGGGACCATGCGCAGGCCAAACATTGTCAAGACGTGAATACAAGGCAGCTACAAAGAGTAGACAGCTACTGGGGAAATCACGTGTTATGAAGCACCCCATTTATCTGTCACAGTGGCAAGGGGCCAGAATGTATGTTGGTAGATGTCATCCTGGACGGTCTGAGTACAGAGGAATATGCCATCCACAACCATTTCATTTGGAAGTCTGTACGTGAAGGTGAGGATCAAGGATTGCCGCTGAAGGCATGCTGGTTTTGGTGTGGAGTGCAATCCCAACATTCGGTCTCTGTCTTGCATTGGAGTAGGTTGGATATTTCTCAGTGGACCCTGTAAGACGGATAAAGGCTGGCCTGCGGGCCCAGCAGCAGCTCCGAATGTCTCTCATTGGTTTCTGATCCATGTTTTCGTTGTTTTGAGGCATAATGTTGTTGTAGTGGTTGTGCCGTCCAAGGGCGGGAAGAAAATTGCTCCGTAGGGGTGAGGGGGCACAAAAGGCCGTTTCCTAAAGTCCTGAAACCCCCGTCCCCCTTCCTTGGCTGCCGTGCTGGGATCACGTTTCTTGACCCCCAGCACACGCCTGCATAGCGGGCTGCTCCAACAGGAGCAATACCCATGCTTGAATCTGGATTATTCTGCTGGCATTTTGCTTCATGTTTCATGGTTCACTCTCTCCACCCGCCGAACAACAGCACACACACGTCCAGAGGTTGTGCTCGCTATGGCTGACCTGCTGCATCTGGCAACCAATGACACAGTGCACTGGATTGCCACTGCTGCGGGGTCTGGTTGTCTGTGGCATGATTCACGGATTGTATTTCGCCCAGAGAACGATGACGACGCGTTGAATCTTGTGAAGTATTGCAGAGGAGTGTGGGAAATCACGCTGCAAAGGCAATGTATCCACCCATGCAGGCCATCCCAGTGTGATCAGTGCAAAAGCCGCAGTGGAGATTGAGAGATTGAGGAATTGCAACCGCAGTGTGCCCTCAACAATGCAACGGTGATCACGCCTTCATGTCTGGTGATGTGGGCCCAAGCGTCTATGGTGTCTATCATGGACGGCGGATAGAGCGATCCCTGGGCCTGGGTGTGGTCGTTAATCCAAATAAAGAATTTGCTGGGAACGTCCTCTTGGACCGCCCTGGCACGTGTCAGGCACGCAAGCACGAGCAGCAAATGTCATAATGAAGATTTTCATGATAAAGGGTCCAAGTTTTGGATCACCTGGTCCATGGTGTTGTGTTTCTGCTCCCCAAACCTGACGGGAATGGTTGCCTACTCCAGCGCACAGCTGTTTGTGCCTGACGGCTCAGTATCACACCCTATTTTAGAGAACACCTCTCACATCACATGGTGCGTGCAAGGGGTGTGCAGGGTGCATGAGGCTTCCTTTTGGCAGTAAGATGGAAATACTACTTAAACGCCTGCTACGCCTGCTGTTGCATCATCTGCTGATCACCAATTCAATGCAGATTGCCGCAGATCACTGGATTTGACAGAAAGTGAGAGAATTGAACGTCTGGTGGAAGCAGATACGTTGAGTGGACACAGAAAACTGCTCATGCGACAGCTGGGTCTCCATGGATTGTTCCTACCACTGTGGCCAGTGCCAAACAACATAAACAAAAACGCGCTCTTTGCTCTGCGCAACATCCAATCAAACGTGACTATAGGTACCACCCACTTGTCTGCGGTTGCAAGCACCCCAATTTTCAGGTCTCCGTACTCGTTGCCACATCACGCAGCAGCACCAGCCACTGTTTGATTCATGCAGCTGGACCTGCTCCGCGAAGGGGGGGGGGGGCGGAGGACCGGCGGGGGAGGGGTCAGGGCACAGGGTGGAGAAACGGGCTTTTGTGCCGGGTCTTAATCAAATGCCTTTGAAAATGGGCTGTGGAGCGGCCCGCATTCAAAAAAATTTTCTCAACATATAAAAACGACTCAAAATGATCAGCATTTCCTCTGGGTTGTTTTGAGTCATATATGTGGGGGTGTCCCCCCCCGTCACCCGGGTCATTGATGGTAGAGGTGGAACGTGTAAATGTGGAACAAAAACGCAAACCCACAGCCTACGAAGCACCAATGACAATGCAATGATCCAAACAAGAGCATCGACGTCTGCTCATGTACATCGTGACAAGAGCGCACACATGGCACAGTGCGTAACTGCACTTCGGTGCTTGGCACCACCGGCACAGCACACTGCAAGCGGCACAGTGCAGCTGTCAACTGCAACAGTTTGTGTCAGACCACTTCTAAAAGAAAACATGGGGCTTCATCCCCACCATATGCCTGGTGCTCGGTTTAGTGCACCAGAGTGAAACTGCGATTCGTAATTCCACATTGCAATTCAGTATAAATGGAGCAAGCACTTCGGCAGAGGCGGCCACGAATCATTAGGGTGCTGGCAATGTCAGCGTTCTCTCTCCACCGCATGCAGCACCACTTTGCATTCGGTTGCACAGTAGACATTGCACACCATGGGGGCATTGCAATCCGCGTGTTGCTCTATTGACGAGCACCGTTAGGTACTGCATGTCAACAGGGTCGTCGAACAGCCGTGTCCGGCGTGATTTGTAAAGCAAGGCTAATGTCAGCAGCCCAGTGAGCAATGCCGCAACCTTTGTTTAATACTTATAATTATCATACAAGTCGTCGTCCAAGCGGTTGAATTCCGCTGATTCGGTCCAGCGACCACTGCCGGGCTCCGCTTTGCCAATGAACTGGATCAACTCATCCAGCATGACGTAGTGCTTCTGCTCCTCAGCAGCCACCTGCATGGGACAGCACACAATTCGATTGCCCTCAGCAAGGCACCGGCGCCTTGAAGTGCACGATGGAACGTACACGTTGGGACAGTTGGTCTGTCTTTCTGTTGTTCACAATGTCGAACACAACGCTGCAAGGCACGTGGATTTGTTACAAAAAACCGCACCATGACCCCCTGCCAAGGGATATATGGGGGGGGGGAGGGGTCTGCTTGGGACCCAGCCCCCCTATTGTTGAGGACAAATTGGGTCCCATGAATGGGAGTTCCCCTGTTCTCCTTTGAAATGATTCCAACTGATGCCTCAACATCCAGTTGTAGTGTCTCGATCAATGCAGCAGCGGCGACAGTAGTGATAGTAGTGATAGTTCTGATGGAAGCAACAATGGCAAGAATGAGAGTGTTACTTGCTGTTGAAACCCCCCGCCCTTGCGCAGGCACCACCAAAAGCACTGAAAATGACGGTTTCACCAGGTAGTGGTGACTGCGCAAGGCCGGTGACTAGGCGCGTGCGTGCGCGGCACACAACCTTTACAAAACTGTGACCCGTCCACCAAACCCCACAGTGTGTCCTGGCACACAGGCAAGGACAAATGCATTAAAATCGTTGGAGACTACAGTGTCATCAACAAGGTCTCTGGTCAAGTACAATACAATGGGTTGATTTAACCTTCGAACAATCCGTCCATCTGGCTGCAATGTCCCCAGGACCGCCTGTACTTCAGAGGGTACCCAGGTGGAAGAAAAGACATTTGGGACTGCAGGACACACAAGGGGACTGGTTCTTAAGTGAAAACATACACCTTCCAGCCATAACATCTGCACAAAACGACAAAAAACAAACTGAAAACCAAATCAGAGCCGTCAAATTGACAGTTCCAAAAATGAGGGTTTCACTGGGTACTGCTGACTGCGCAAGGGCAGTGCTCCCGCAAGAAGGAGGGGGGTTGGCCCGAGGCCATGGTGCTGGTTTGTTTGCCGTTGGCGGCGCCTATTGGCCTATTGGCCTCTCGCCACTGTACATTCCGATCCTCTGTGGGTTCAAACGTGTTTTGGTTGTGTGGACGGAGCCGCTGGATGACATGTCCTGTTTGACTACTCCGGGGTCGGCCGTCTCAGAGTCGGGCCGTTGCCTGTGCCACTGACCAGATGCACACTCCTCGTCCATGCTGGATTTGCCGGCTCCAGCACTGACTTGTGCGCGCTGGTGTGTGCATCTGCAGGATCAGTTTCCTGACAGGAACTTCCAACAACCACAACGACTCTTTCCCTTAGGTCCTTTCCTTTGCCTCCTCCTGCGCTGTGCACCATTTTTGGCGAGTGCAGTCTGCCGTGCCCTGTTACCTCCCCTTGTGTTTCCCTTTCCCCCTGCCCTGGCTCCTCTCGGCTCTCCATGTTTGTCCTGTCCTGGGGGGTAAAGGGGAGCGGGGGAAGGTGTTGCTGTAGGGAGGGGGAGGGGGAGGGGGAGAAAGGGGGGGGGGGGGTTGTTGCGTCCTGTCCCCTCATTCCGCTCGAGAAAGAAAATCGCACGGAGGGGGGGGGTTAGCCTTGCAACAGGTACTGAAAGTCAAGCATCTGCATTTTGTACTGCTTTGTTCTGTACTCGGCATACAATGACGGGTATGTGTGGGTGCCTGGTTCGGTTTATGCAAGTTCTTTTCAGTTACACACATCATTGCATTTTTTGTCACAAAAGGGATGGGTGGGCAATATGTCCCTTCTAGCCTTTACTCCCCCTCATATCTTTCTGGAGCTTCACAAGCCTCATGAGACCAAAGTGTACGGCAAGTAGAACCACTGCAGACTGACACATTTGGTAAAATGTGGACACGTAATCTTTTTCCGGCCTGTTTTGAGCCTGGGAACCCACTTTGTTGATTCCCACTTTGTTGATTGACTATGTCGTCGCATGCAACAATTGGCCACCCCCCCCCGTACCTTTTTGTTCCCCGGTGGCTTGGAACAAGCAATGTAAACAGCTTATTTCCCAAGACCCAAGCCAGCGTGTACACCCGGATGTACCAACCGGCATACTTACTTCGCCTTTGTGGCAATCCCCCCCCCCCCTTTCTGACCCCAGCCCCTGAGCGGCGAAAGAATTCCATCGATCCCTGCCGCTGCTCCCCCACTGCGATCCGGTGCCCAAGTGGCGGCCGGAGAAACTGAAAACGAGTGTGCATAGGGCCAGGAGAGTGCGATCGTTTCACTTTCAGCACAACATGACCATAAACTGTATGACTACCCCAGCCACCCGGCCATAGGTTGGGGCCGGAGAGAATTTTGCAGCTCAAAGTCGGTAAATTCCACAAATTGGCGTGAGATAGCCAACGGTATTGGTATTCTGATTGGTCCCACTGTTGCTTGCAAGCGTAAGATTACCAATCTCATGTTGGCATACCAGCTCAAACAAGGCCCGCACTTTGGGGTCCTTCACTGACTTCGCCCTCTTGACGTACTCGTCACGGTTGCGGGCCTCAATGTCCCGGGCCTCAGTGTACACCGCCAACTGGTCCTTGCTGGACAAGAAATCCACGTTCGGGTCTGCACGGACTTCCTCAAAGATAGTCTTTGTAACACCCAAAATGGTGGACTTCCCCTGCCAATAGATGGATTAAATGGATGGACATCTCTCTCTCTCTATCTGTTTGTCTGTGTGCGTGCGCTTACCCCCCCCCCTTCATTCCCCTGCATGGAGATCAGTAAATGGCCAAGCCTCGAAAGGTAGATGGACAAGTGCACCCCATGGCCAGCCCCAGAAGCAGGGATGGTTGAGGGCATCATCCATGCCGGTGCTTCCCCAAGGAGGCAAAGTGGCAAGCATATTCAGGAATCAAGGTCCAGGTCCAACAAGTTCCATGTTGGTAGTCACCAGCCCGACCCCCCCCCCCAAGGTGACAAAACGGTGGAGGAGTGGCAAAGAAGGGTTACAGGGACTCGCTTTATCAGCAAATGATCATCTAAATGTGTCCCAAGCTTTTCCATGGGTTGGCACAGGTCGCCCAAAAATCGCCATTCTGCAGCTCACCCTGGCTGAAAAGCAGCTGTGGTGGAGGCCCGGTGGGGGCACTTAGGCTCAGACACTGACCCCAATCCCCTCCTCAACAATTTGGGCCCTGTGGGGGGGGGGGGGGGGGGTCCCAGGTACCCCTATACCTCAAAATTATCCTGATCATTTTGAACACAGATATGTGGGGTTTTGAAAAAAATTTTCCCCTTAGGGGTCCGGTCCCAGCAGCCAGGTTTGGGGGCTGGATGGGGGGGGGGGGGGCGTTTTCGCACAGCGCCAATTATTATGTTGTTTATCCTGGAACACTCCTGAAAACCACCCACCTACAGAAGCATGCATGATCAGCATGGGGTGCAGAGAGTTTAGGACCCTGGGACCCGTGGCTACCGGCAGTGGAAAACAGTCGATTTTTCGCACAGCGCACAGTGCGCCCCCTGAGGGAGGTCAAGAATCAAACAAAAATTACATGCTTTGCATACCTATTTGGATTCCCCATAAAATTCTGAGCATTTTGAGTGGCCAAGTTGTTGCGCTGCGTGGCCACTGCGGTGGGCACTGCGTGGGCACTGCGTGCGCCTGCCGGGAAACTCACCCAAGATCACCTGCACCTGTCTGCTAGCATAGCAAAGCAGCAAAGCCCACAAGATAACAACCAACACATGAGGGGGCACATGGGGCCAAGGGCCATACGAGGGGTAGCGAACTTGGCGCCGAATACAAAACTGGGTGGGGTACAACAAGATGCGAATAGATTGGTGAAGGGTAGTCCCATTGCCCCTCCAAATATTGCGATAGCTGTCGTACCCACAGGATCTTAACAACGATGTACACCACAGAAACAAGTGCTGGGCCCGACAGTATCACAGCCCAACGACAATCTTCGCCCCACGAACCGCTACCTCGTGCCGGGGCTGAGCTTCGAGGGCTGGATCTTCAAAGAGCAACAAACGGCATTTCTTACACGCCTTGTCTTGCCCAATCTAGCGCGGATGTTCAATGGACAGGAACAAACGACATTTCTTACTCAGTATCACGGATCAGGCCCAAATTCCCTAGACGAGGGGCCCCATGTGGGTGCTTGGGTGGGCCAGAAGGCGCGCGTGCCGCGTCAGGTGCTCCCCACAGGGGACAAAACTAGGGTTCAAGTATTTGCCGACATACAAAACTTTGCACTGCGTGCACGGCATTCACAGTATATGCACATGGGGTAAAAACATAATTTCCCCCCCCCCACCGTATGCGAAAAACAAAATTCCGGCGCCTTTGGCGCCAAGTTAGGACCGAATGTGGTCTAGACCTCCTGAGTGGTTTGGGGGGAGGGTGTGAGCTAGACTGCCCCCATGTGGAGGCCCTGAGCGCCAGACTACGTACCGGAATTTAGGCTAAACTCAACGCTCAGCACCACACATCAGGCACAGGCCACGCGGTAATGGGATGTGGGGGGCGGTGGGAGAGCAACATGATGAGCAGGCAGCATGCACGCGTGCGCACACGCATTTGCGGACCAGTCTGGTTTCACCACTGTGTGCCATATCTTCAATCGCTGCATAGTGCTTCTGTTCCTCATCCGCCAGCATGGTAAAGATGCGCTGGAACCCCTTGTTTGGCGCCTTGGCTGCTAAATCCCGGTAGTACTCCTCTCCATCCTTCTCCACCTTCAGCAAGTACTCCAGCACGCCCTCATCATGGGTGCTGTACCCACGCACCACTTGAGCAAGCCCTTGGACAGGACCGCAGGCCAAGCGGGGGGCCACAGTGGAAGCAACACGAGGGACCATGCGCAGGCCAAACATTGTGGAGACGTGACTACAAGGCAGCTACAAAGAGCAAGGGAGGTCTGGGGCCACCAAGACATAATGGACCCCCTCCAGCTGTTGGGTGGTTTTCTTGCTCATGGTTTTCCTGCTCATAAATTGTTTTGAAAAGACCAATGACATATACCCCCCCCCCCCCGCACTCAGCCATGCCAAAAGCCGTTTTCCCCAATGAAATGAAGTAGCCCAGCCCAGATGAGGCGCGCCGTTGGCAAGGCGTTCTATTTGGTGCCTGTCAATCAGAAGGCAAGCAACTGAGTGGTACCTGATTTTTGCAGATGAGGAGTAGCAGATGAGGAGATGACGGGAAGGTTTGGCTTATGTCTGCAATGTGTGTCTCGCACAAACACCGCAACCCCATTCCTTTTCCACAAACTGCCGAAACTGAGACATCTCAGGTTCACGAACGGCATGAGTATCCTTTAATTTTTCTCACCCGCACTTTGACGCCCAAATGGACCGCTCCTCCAGCCTGCACAAAGGTGCAAACCACATTCTGTTATGTTAACACAAGTGAGGGCATCACTGGTTAGGTTGCAATGTCCGCATTGGGCTCTAGCCGTGCCTGCTCACGACTTTCATTGCCCGTTGTCCACGCTGTTCGCATCCAGTGCATTTAGGTCCACTGATAAGTTCTGGCCTGTCCCTCCCTGAATGGTTTGGGTTGCGCTCATCAAGACTCTACCGGGCCAGGCGTGCATCCTGGTCAGTGGTCACTCCTTCCCTGGGTGCTTTGAAGCTGGCCCACTCGGCCCTTCCAAGTCTGGCATTGGTGCGGTCTTTAGGTTTAAAACCCCAGTGGGTTCAGGTTGCTGGTTCGGGGTCAACAACATGCAACATTCAGCAAGTGTGAGGGGGAGGGGGTTGCGTGTTCTGCTTGCTGGGAGGGTCCCCCAAGCAGCTGTCATTTGACCGGTTCGTAACCTCCATTGCCAACAGCTGCAGTTCATGGTGTTACACACTGTGACCCCTCTGTGCTGCAAGTCACCATCATGGCCCCTAACTCATGTGATGCATGTGAGCGTGAGGACCCCAAACACACCGACGACTCTTCCTCATCCTCCACTGTACCAAATTCAGGGAATTGACAGGTCCCTGGGATACCCTTGGGACATGGGCGAACGTGTCTGTGGGGTGTGGAACGTGACCCGCGCTGGCTGCACAAAGCATGGGGTCGCAACTGGTGCCGGCGTGATGGGCGTTGCTGTCCCTTCTGTGGGCTTGGGTGCTCGCACTGGCGTGTGACAGAGGGGTGTGTGTAGCTTTCTCCTTTTTGTTAGCTGCATTGGCGTGAGGGGGGGGGGGGGGGCGACAGGCCCCCCAACAGGGCAGTTTTACCCTGAATTTGCGAATCTGAGATTTGCAAATCACAAGGTTAGGCCAACCCGCCAACTCTGAAATGCAGGATACCTTGAATGCCTGCCCACATGTAACGTTTGCCACTGCATGCCCAATTTTTTGGCTTGAGACAAATTTTGGCCCTCTTGTTCATTCTGCCTGGGTTGCTGGAGTTCTTTTGGCCCCCTGCCCCTTAACCATTTGTGGAGATAGGCTAGGGGGAAATTTTTGGCGCCTTGAGTGCTTAGGCTTTTTTTTGTCTTTGGGATCCCTCATTTTTGTGGAGAGCCGTAAGGCAAATCACATCGCAGCAGATGGTGCTGGTTGATCTTGTGGACACAACAGAATTTTGGATGATTTATGGTTATGGCTGCCGCTCAGCAAATGCCAAAAGATCAAAGCGCTCTGTCCGCATCAGGCCGAGCCCAATTGTACTGACTGTACTACAGGGCTGAAGCATGGCCTTGCTCACCTTGCAGGAACAATCAGTTTCAGACTGAAGCACCGTCATTCCTTGTTGCAATTTCCCCAGTGGGTGCACTCTGCTTAGGGTTCATAAGGGCCAGTGGTGCTGCAAATGCTAGAAACACAACGTTACTTTCTGAGGTCTTTGTCAAACAGTGTGTCGACAAGCTTTCTGAAGGGTTTCAGCCATTCGCCGATGGCTGGGCAGGTTTCTGGACAATGACTCTTTAACTTTCCACATCCAACAACATTCCTTTTTTTATTGCTCAAAAAAAGTGCTGCCATATGCTACCAAGAAAAATAAAATCTGGTGTCTGAGGATGGCAATTGAAACACGGTACAACAGGATACAGCATGGTGCACCGTAATGCGCCATGATGCAACACGACATACTGTAATACACCATGATACATCGTGATGCACTATGGTGCAACATGATACACCAAACAACAACAGCTTTGTGACTAAAGGCGCAGGCACGTTTTCAGGGCTGGTTTTCAGGGCTTCATGTGATTGTTCGCTTCTGTGGACATGACAGGTGCTCCAAATTCTAAACAACCCACTTCCCCCCCCCATCAAAAACCGAAACCACTGTGAACATCCGGAAAGACCAACCAACCCACTGACACACGTATTCAGCCTTTCTGGCACCCCATCCACGTTCTACCGCACTGAGAAGATGCTCTCTTTTCTGACGTATTTCAGAATGGCTGTTGCAGGCCTTGGGATGTGTGCATCTCTGAGTGCACTTCCCACGAGAACCCAATGCGAATGGTTTGCATTTCCCCGGCTGCAGCTGGGCACACCTACACCTAAGTCGCTCGTGCCCCTAGCAGGGGGGCACACAGAGCAGACAGCAGTTGACCCTGCCTCTTGTCCCCTACCCCAAGACAGTGGAGCCTTTGGTTTCTCTCATGGGAACTGATGGGTGGGTAAGTTGAAGGAGGTTGTGTTTGTCTGGGGATTTATCTGGTCCCTTGCCTTCCTCATGTGGACATGGGGCATCGGCACCCGCACCCCGTTTATGAATGTCCCCATTCCGTTTTCAATGGCATCTTCGCTACTTGACCTGTATATAACCTGTGCATCGGGTATGAAATCCACTTTGAAGAAACCGATTGCCCCTGGAAGAGAGCCCGATCGATGCCCGGCGGCCGCAATGCAAAGATTTTGTGCCCACTATCCCCTATCTTCGGACAGCCTGATTTTGGCCCATCGGAATACACTCAGGCACAGCGGGAACAGATCAGAGGTCCCATTTTCCGTACATACCATACATACCGCTGTTGTGCTCCCGTTTCACCTGTCGCGTTGCGGATGCCTAAAAAGCAGGTCTGTTTTCCACCTGGAGATCCAGTGTCCCAGTTGCGGGCCAATAGGTCAACGCTCCTTCTAGATGGATTGAGGTGCTCACCCAAAAGAAAACTACTGAATGGTTTCTAAGCTGGTTGTGGTAATTGGCATTGGGATAATGGTTCCGTGATTCCATGGGCCCATGGTTACATCTAAGCACGAGAAGTGGCACTGTCATGGCATTATTGGGCACAAAGATCTGTCAAATGTATCGATTCTCGTGTTGATGTGTCATCAAGATGACGTCGCATTTATTCTACCACCGCCCACACTGGTCTGGTGCAGCAGTATGGCATGCATGACCATGCTGATGTATGACCCTGGCCCTCATGGCTGCTGTGCCATACTGCGGTGCAGGTAAGTAAAAGACATCCGTGTGGCCAGCAGTCACACGGACTGTGCGCATCGTCGCAAATAGCGTGGGATTTGTAAACAATGGTGGACTAAGCTATTACCCCCCTTGCGGCTCATGCTGTTCCATCGAACATGCGAGCTGCCCACCGCCAGAAAGCGCACCACTGCCACCAGCAAACTGCCAGCGCCAGCACTTGGCAGCTGGGCATTAGAGATGATGCGCTGCACAAGTGCCACGGCACAAGTCACAGCAGTGTGTGTGCACTGACATTGATGGAAAGCAGGATCCCGGGTCAGGGACGCACAAACGGAAAGAAGGCAGAAACAGCCCGGCCTGGTTCTGGACCTGGCAGAAATAGCACTAGACGACATTCTGTCGGCTCCAATGCGCCAGGCCTTCTCTGACTGCCCTCGCCACCTAAAAGGGGTACAACAGTACCAGTAACAATCTATCAGATGTTGTGACCCCCTGCAGCAGCAGCACGAGCAGTTCAGGTCAGCCGCCTGTGTCATTATATAATCCCAGCAGTCCCAAGCTGGAATAATCGTGCTTATACAGCGCGGCTCACGTTGCAGCAGAGCGCATTGCAAGGCATCAGTCAGTCAGGCATCGGATGTGTCTGTGGGCTGCCGGTGGCGAAACCATATCGCCGCGGCCGCACTAAGCGGCCGTGGGATAGGATCGCAAGTATGCCTCCGGAGCGGGCCTAGGCGAATGATTAGTCATGCAGCTACACCCGCGTCCGCCCACAGACGTGTGTGCTTGTGTATGTACAGGTCTTAATGTACAAGAGCCCAGGGCTTTGTATTTTCGGCGGAAGGCGGTACATGCCAATGGCGGAAGGTGTGGCTGCCACTGTCCAAAGTGGAGGGTCATTGCGCAACCTCAGGAACCAAGTGCCCGTGCACACTGAGCGTCGCTGCTTGCGCTTTTCAAGCCTCTGCGAATCGTCCTCCCAAAGGTCGGACACCCCGCACTGCTGACCCAAAATGAGGCTCAACTTCTGAAGCCGTTGCATCCTCTGCATGGCTTCAGCTGTTAGGCTGCGTTCAGGTCTCGTACCACATATCGCGCCTCGCACTGGTACTCATGCGTCGTTGTCTACACGCGGGCAACAGACGGTAGATCTGTGTCACACGGCAAGTCACACGTGCGCGGGCCAAGGACCGCACCGCAGACACGCCGGCACACAGCCCGTCGTGATGCAAACCACCGCCTGCGCGCATCACATGCCCCGTGGGGCGCTATGGCAGAGGAGCATGTCTACACAATGGTGCTGTAGTAGCTCTGGGACTCGTTCTCGCGCAGGTACATGTCGGGTGGCATGTACTTGGTCTGCAGGAAGTACAGGCCGCCAAGCACCCCCACGCCAAGGCCGATCATGCCCATCCCCAGGGGCATACTGATCCCCATGAAAGAACTGCCACCGGGGGCACCCACTGCTCCGGGGCCCATGTCTTCGTCGTCGTCAGAGTTGCGGCGCTCTTTGCGAATTCTGGAGACCTTCTTGCTCTGTTCCTCTGAAGAGGCATAATCAGGCCTAAAAGTACACGAAGCACGAATGAATATGTGAGAGACTTGCGGAAGACCCAGCTGCGCCAATGGGAACCCGCCGTCAGCAGGTCTTGCCCCCTTACACTGTCTGTCCGAAAATTGGTCCTGGAGTGAGAGAAGGGGAGGGCTGAGCGCCACGTGGCCAAATACAACATCACTGTACAACCCATTGCAGAGGGGTCCTTGGGTGTGTGTGTGGGGGGGGGGGGGGGTTGGCTTCACTGAGAATGGATTCCTGTCCCTGCGCCAGCATTCGAGACGCACGGTATACAGGGCCACCCAATGCGTTTGGCGTAAACGACGGGGCGGCGACTACAACCGGTCCTGATGCAACCCACCCCCCAACTATCTTTCAAAACTTGGGGGGGGGGTAGTTGGGGGGGGAGGGGCAGCCAGGGGTCGGGGGGGGGGGTGTTCCTGCCGGGGGTCGGGGGGGATCTGGCCAGGGGTCATGGGGGCGTCCAGCCAAGGGTGAGGGGGGGGGGGGGGTTAGGGTTAGGGTCACCGAGCTGGTGGAACCAGTCTTGGTTTTATAACCCTTTTTAGTGTCTAGGGTGGACCTACCACGTTTAGCAACAGCAAGCAAGCAGCAAGCAGCAAGCAAGGAGCAGCACGCGCGAAATGGGCAAAAATCAGAACTCCGTCGTAGTGCTTCAGATTCGGGTGAAATTTTGGTGGATGATACCTATGGGTGTGAAGTACAATCACACAAAGTTTGAGCAAGAAACTCGACGGTGGCGGCCGGGAACGGGATTCGCAAGTGGCGGACCTCAGTTTCAAAAACTGTAGTTTAGGGCCAAAAACAGCCATTTTTGGGCCAAAAAAGCCCTAGAACACATTCAAAACGGCCAAACAAAGGGAAACGGTGGGTACACTGCACGTGCGGCTTGACTTCCCCGTGTCAACGAGCTCTTTGCGGCCCTCTAACTCCATGATATGTCCCGGAAACGGCCCAAAAAGGCCCCCAGAAGCTCCAAATGCCGACACCCACAAACCAAGAATAGGCCATATCTTTGGCTACATGGCTCAAAATGCGATTCCGAGGGCACCTACTCCACCCGCAACCCCCCACTTTTTGTGGTTTCCACCCCTCAGAATTGCCCAAACGGGCGCCTAGACCCCAATACCTAGGCCCACTAGGCTGCGGCAAGCTGCAAGCTCAAGCCCAAACAGGTGGGTGCCCAAATGGGTCAACAGGGTCCAATAGGGGCAAAAAACTGACTTTTCTCAAAAATGATCCTACACCATGTGCGACACTAAAGGAAGTGTTTTTGGACTGTTTTGAGCTTGTGGTGGCCCATTTTGGTCCTCCGAAAATCCCAAAATGCCTTGAAAATGGGCTGTTTTGGGACCAAAAATGGGTCAAAAATGGGTCAAAAACGCATTTTTCCATACCTCATCCTAGACCATTTGGGGTGCACCAACGGGTGAAATGAGCCCATTTTGAGCCCATTTTGGGACATTTTGGCCCCTCAGAAGTACAAAAAAGCCTTGAAAGTGGGTCTTGTGGTGATGGGGTTCACTTGCAAGCTGATTTCACTTTGTCAAGAGCCACCAATGTGTGAATCATTCTTGATGTCCCTCACCAGTCATAGCTGATGTTCCCTCCCCCACCAGCTCGGTCCCAATATTCAGTCTTGATTAGGGTTAGGGTTCGGGCTAGGGTTGTGGTTGCTGTTCGGGCCTGCAGCCCTCCTGTAGCCCTCCTTCAGGTCAAAATTTTTTCTTGTTGTTTTGAAACAAATATGAATTCTCTACAAATTTTGAGTATTTTGAGTATAAACACATGGTATGAAAAAAAATTTGGCGCCTTCGGCGCCGGACAGTTTTCTCTAGAGACACTTGCTGGTGGCCCACCCGGCACCACTATCTTTCAAAACCCGGGGGGGGGGGGGGGCTGGGGGGGGTTGCATACAAGGACCGGGCCCGGCCGCCCCCCCCCGGGGAGTAAACGGCCAGAGCATGCTGTCGTGCATTCCCGGTATTTCCATAAGAAGCCAAATTCTTGGGTGATTTTCCATGATTCACATGTTACCCCCAAGCAAGAAAACGTCATGTCCCAGTAGGAAAAAGTTGGCTTTCAGGTTGTTTGGGGTTCAAGATGCTACGCAATCCCAGCAGGTTCTTGAAGGTTGTCAAGGATGGTAAACGTCTGCAGGACGAGCCTATTAAGGTGTAAAGCCTCTGCAAGAGTTCCGAAGGGTGGATGAGCCTCTGCAGGGTTTTCGATGGCTCAGGGGTTCTGCAACCACCCACCCCAGCCCCCAACACCTTCATTTCCAGCCCAATTCTCTCAGTCTGGCAAATTTCTCCGAAAACCCAAGTCTCGAGTCGTAAGTGCAAAGCGTCAGGGGGTCTGATATTTCTCTGGCTCGGAAAAACGCAGCGATCACGTCAAAAACACGGGTGTCAAGTCTGATGGCAGTCCTGAAAAACTGCAAACGTCTCCAAGGCTGGCAGCCCCCCATTTTACTGCCATCTGAGGGCACATGCAGCTGCATGGATTTTTTCCTGCGAAACACCAACCTTGTTGTGCTGCATGCCACGGATTGAGATTTCATTTCTCTGCCGCAATATTTCACCACAAGTATGATGTGACAGATGGAAAAATAGGGGCATACATTGTGATGGGGCAGGAATTGGAGGGGGTCTGCGGAAAAAATAACGCCAGGGGTGGAGGATGGGCCACCGGAATGTCGTCCCTAGGGAAGGATAAACGGGTGTGAACCAGCAAATGCAAACCCTGGATCTCGCCGTAGCCCCGTTGTTCTGCACCCCGCCGTTGGCTGGTCATCGACAGCAGTTGGTCAACAGCCACCTGCACGTGCGTCGATTGCGTGCGGAGGACAAAGGGGAGGGGAGGGACCTGCCGGTCTTCTCGCGGTGCATCTGGATGCCGTCCTTCTGCTCCTTCTTTTCGCTCCGCAGCCGCTTGTTCTTCATCTTCGCACCCTCTGCCTCATCCAGGTACTGCTCCTCGAGATTGAGATATGCGTCCTCAGTCTCGTCTCCCAGCGCCTCCTGCACAGTCGTGCGGAACGCCTCCGCACGCTCAAGCTGTGTTTCAATGGCCTCGATGCGGGATACAAGAGCCGCCACTTCGGCGTACTCCACCTGCTGGTCCAGCTCCACCATTGCGTCCTCTGCAGTCTCGCCTGCTGCGACTTCAGCGTCTTTCTTGGACTCACGGTACGAATGTCTCGCCTTTGTGATGCTCTTCTTCAGCTTCTTCAGATTGGGATCGGTGACGTCCTTGCCGGTCTTGACACGCCAGAGATCCAGGCCGCGGAGCTTCTGGCGACGCTCCTCGTGCTGCTGCTTGACCCTGATCATATCCTTGTCGCTAGTCTTGGTCTGGCTGTCTTCGATGCTGAGCATTGCGTCGTCCTTGGTGATCTCCTCTGCTTCCTGCACATGGGAAGGAGGGCAGGCCAGCCTCAGCAAAAGGATCGGGTGTCGACTGCGATGCTTCGTTGTGAAATTGCTACGAAAAGGCAGGGCATAGGACGTTGGGTGCAGGTTTTTTTACGGCTGTGGGCGATGTCAAAGGTATGATTTGGGTGCTTGCAAACAACAAGCAATGAAGGCCATCGTTCATGTGAAGCATCTCCTTCAACTCTTAGACCTTTCAAATCACACGTTCGTTGCGTTGGTCGCACATGTGTTTGGAAGAATTGCACCGAAACGAACGAAACAAAGTTCATTTCAACACAAACATGTTGGCATGGAACATGTTGGAAGATGTTGGCATGTGCAACTAACAGCTCAGTGACGCAATGCATCACTATGTCCTTTTATTTTCAAAAATGATAGTGAGATGAATCGCAAACCCCGCAAGCAACAAATGAAAACAAATGAAAACACCAAGGATTTCGAAATGAGGGAAGTATAATGTACTACGCCCCTGACCGCCAGGCACAAACTCACCATTTTGCTATGGCGAGGATGTGTGAGACCTCCCCTGAAAGCTCGTGACCTGGCAATTCTCAGCTGCACTTGAGGGCCTTGTGCTGGGCTTGTTCGATGTCCACCTAAGCGGATGCAACGATGTGGTTTCTTTGAGAGTCAACTATTCGTTGATAAAATCATGGTTTTCCTTCATTCGTGCATTGCTGGCAAGCGTGCAAAAAGTGTGCCTGCCAAGGGGATTCGTAATCAGCAACATGCATGTGACCAATTGAGTCGCAAGCGTCGCGTGCCACTAAGGTAGTTCGTTCATTTGGATCAAGTCTATTTTCCCACCCGTGCAACTGTGGAGCAAAGTGGAATTTCAGTTATGGTTGCAGCTGTCACCCATATTTTGCTCCTACCGTGCATGTACCCATCACTACTCCATGCTGTAGTGACGTGTATGGCTTGGAACGAGAGGTGGGATTCGGGTTCAAAGGCACATGAAACATGACCCGCGCGGCTGCCCTGGCCCAAGCCACAAATGCAGTGCCACTGTCACACAGCCTGTGCTTCTCATCCTCAGGACCCTCGAAAAGTGATGCTGCCCCTCTCCATGGGGACGCTCACCGAGAGCTATGTCACAGACTGTGCAGAGATTGTGGTGTATTACTGGTGGGCTGCCCAGACCGCTCTCAGTGCGTATTGGGACACAATGGGTGTGGCTTGGGTTGTCCGTGACTCTTCGTGGAATGCCTCATGTGCCAGCGCACAACGCCAAAAACAGTTGGTTGGATCGTCGGCGGAGCGCACTTTGGAAGCGTCGTCCATAGATATGTCTTTCGCACCGCCCCTGATTGTGGCGCACGTCAAAGTGGATATCACAAGGGAGGCCGGGTTTTCGTTTACCGGGGGGGGGGGGGGGCGATAGAGCCCTCCGGCCGGACCCCCCCCCAAAAGGGGGCTCAATTTACAGGACCCCCAAAATCCTACCGAGACTGACCCCTGGGCCTCGGAGGTGACCAGAACCCAAAAATCGGCAAAAAAATGAAAATGGGATTTTTGGAATCAGCGTGTCGAAGGGGTTCAGAAAAATCATCATTTGCCATGTATTTGGTGAAAAAAAATTAACCAATTTTAATGGTCAAAAAAAAATTCATAATAACTGATTAATGGTGCCTGTCAATTGAGCCCTTTTCCCAGACCCCCACCCCCCAGTTTCTGGGGCTCTATTGACCCCTCCCCCCCCCCGACAAGTGAAAACCCGACATGCCCAACCCCGCGTGTGTCCAGCGAACACCCAAGTCCTAAAAAATCTGCATTCGGCACACACAGTGTCTGATGTACACAGTGATCATTGCGTGTGAACGTATGGCCCTCCCTGAGTAAGGAATCGGTCATGGTGTGCCAGAGAGGTCCTCTTGTTGAGGAATGCCGCACCAACCACTCATTTCTGTCATCCTTGAGCCTAAATCTTGTCCCCTAAAAAGCGGGACCTCATTATTTTGGACACCAAAAAATACAGTCCAAAGGTGTTTATTAGATACTGTGTTTGTGGGACGCAGGGGGTAATTTGATTGCCTCCTAATGGTGGACACAGGGCGCAAGGACCACAGGGGAGGGGGGGGCACCGTAGCGTTTTGGTGTGTCCCAAAGCTAAGCTAATTGGCAATTTTTTTGACAAAGAATCCGAATCGCAGCCCAGATCGTGCGCTTCAAACGGCTGGATGAGTCGGCAATCCAGCGGAAACCTGCGATTGCAGCGTTTTTGAGGTTGGAAAAGCCAGTTATCCCACTTCGGCCGGAATCGGCATGAAATTGTGGTGTCCAAGCTCAAAGAAGCTCGGGGCTACAAAGTCTCGATTGCAGGCGGGTTGTGCAGTGTACAAAAAGTGTAACATTGAGCATGCAACGCACCTTCTGCAACACTTGTTGCGCTGCCAAATTCCATCGCCGGTTCGCCTCAAGGTCCTGCTGGAGCAAGCCCACACGTGCCTCCAGGGCCTCCATCTCAGCAATCATCTCCTCCTCCTCTTCGTCAGCGCTCGGGTACAGTGCGTCTGCTTCGCGGCGCTGCGCGTTCCGTTTTTTGGTGATGGCCTTCTCCTGCACTTTCCGCTGGCGTTCGACCTCCAACTGGGGCTCTTTGCCAGTCTTCTCTCGCCACATATCCAATCCCGCCTTCGCCTTCTTCTTTTCATCCACCTGGCGGGCCACCTGCCGCGGCAAGTGGAGTGGGCACATGAGAGGCAGACGCACCTCACGTTTGCAGGACATTACTTGGAGAGATAATTGTACGAAAGGTGGTGACAATCCCGTCTCCAAAAAGTGGCAGCACAAGACATGCGGGTTTGGGGGGCAAGGAGGACGGTGTTTGTGCTATCCACTATCTGCATCAAAGCTTCACTGCATGTACCAGCGCACTGCGATACTGGGCTGAAGAGGAACCATCATTTTCGTGATAAGCACGGCCCCCCAAAGCAAGTTCGACGGCAGTACAGACGTGTCACAAATGTTGGCGCGAAGGTGGCGGCGAAAATTTGGTAAAAATCGAGGGCATGCCGCCAAAATTTAGCATTCGCTGCAAACTGAGTAATCGCTGGGGAACATTCAGCAAACATTGACAAGTCGCCGGCGGAAGTTCGACGAAAAAAGACTGAGAGTTCGCTGACGAAAATGCGGGGGGTTTTGAGTATTCGACGACGAAAACTGAGCATTTGTCGGGAGAAAGTGAGGATCAGCTGGCGAGAATCGAGACATTGCGACCCAAATTTTGCCGTTTTGCCGGTGAAAATTGAGAAACTGATGGCGAAGATTCAGCGAAAAATTGAGGAACCATAAGCGAACCTGAAACTCGCAAGCGAAATTTCCAGCAGAGTGGACATGAGGCAAATCACAGACAATCCAATAGCTACACAGTACCCACCCCTGACAATGTCCAAATCCTTGGACAAAAAGCTGAACAAGCCATTACAACAATCTGCACATACATCAAAACACATGGCCAACCCGGACAAAAGAACCGAGGCTTGCAATAGTGCTCACGTCTGCTTTGGATGAGAAATATGCAGCGATTTGAGTGAGTGGAACTTGCAGGGGTGCAGCATTTTGCAAGCTGCCAGCAGCCGGCAGTGCCAAAAAATCGGAGGAGAGGAGTTGGCCACAACACTCAATATCCCAGGACTCGTTACTCGCACAGTGTGCACCAGCCGTCGCAGTGGCAGCACCTGCGCCTTTTCGGCCGTTGCACCTTCCTTGGAAAACTCCTCAAATTTGCTGAGGCGTTCCTGCATCTTGTACCCCTCCAGGATCTTGCTGAGGGCGTCCTGCATGCTGCCCTGCCACTGCTTCTGCTCCTCAATCTTGGAGTCCAGGTCAGCCATCATCGATTCCAACTCCGCCTTCCGGGCCGCCACATCGCGCGCCGCGTACTTCTGGTCCAGCAGGACAGCCTCCTCCTCCGCCAACGCCTCAAGGTCGTCCGCTACGCCGCCGTTCAATTCCACGGCCTTGCGCTGAGAATCGGCACGGCGCTTCCTGTCGATGGTGGCCTGGTTTGCCTCTCTTGCCCTGTCACGGTCCAGATGCTGCTCCTTCCCAGTCTTCTCTCGCCACATGTCGAGCCCAACCTTGCTGTCAAGCTTGTCAGCTTTCTGAACAGGGTGATGCACTGGCACAAAGGGGCATGGCCCATACAAAGGGCTGTGCGGGCGTATACAGAGCTACCCGTAGAAACTCTGTATCAAGCCGGGCAACCAGAGCTACCCCACCCCTCCCTCGTCCAAGCCCAACGCAAGTACCAAATAAATACAGTCCATCAACATAAATGAGGGGAACACTCCACGCGCGCGTGCGGCAAGACTAACAGGGCAACTAGGGGTAAGGCAGCAGGACCAACCGAATTCTAAAGATTTGCGGAATCCTAATTTTTGCGTTGGGTGTTTTGAATTAACAATAAGCAAAAATTTTGCGACGACATCCAAAATGGGCAAAAATATCTTACTTTTTGCAATTTTTTTTTGCAGAACCCATTTTTGCGTAAGGTGTTGCACCAAAAGTTATTTTTTTTTCGTTTTTTTGCGTTTGGGGATTGGGGTTGATTTATTTTGTTGCTACTGCAAGAGACTGTGCGTACCTTGGACTCTGGGATTGCAGTCCATAGCACAGATAAGCACCAACAAGCATGATTCAGGTCTACCAGTTTTTCAACAAACCAGTTCCAAACTCGTCTATAATAGTGCCCATGGCACGTGAAATGCTGCCTTGTCATTTCGTCTCAAAAATAGTGCATGAAAACCTAGGAGAAACCCTCGACCTGCGGGGTCAGCACCCTCTTACTCCTTTTTACCTTCCCCCCCCCCATGTCCATCCCCCCCCCCCCCCCGGGACGAAGGTTCCCCCCCCACCCCGAGGGGAACCGTCGCCAAGTGACGGTCCCCCCCCCCCCCCCCGGGGGGGGGTAGACACCATCGCCAACGAAGAAATTACCGCCACATACTACGCAGAATTTATGACCGATCAGTTGCTTGTTGTACGTCGCCTAAAGGCTTTGAAATACGCACTGACATACAGAGATCGAATGGTGCCATGCAAATGATGCAAACAAGCAAAATTCTCAATACAATGCATCAGTCCATCAGTTTGCTGCATGCCCCTACTGCTGAACAGGGACAGTGTAAAACTTCTTTTTCCGGTCCCACATAGTCTTGAACAGCGGGACATGCTGCCCATCAGCCACAGGGATGGACGAACTGGCTGTAGCAGGCTTCGCTACAGGCTGCTTTCCACGTTTAGGTGCAGGTTTGGGTGCAGGTTTGGCAACTGTTGGTGCCTCCAGCTTTTTGGGGATCCATTTTTCCGGGTAAAATACAACTTGTCCCCAAAGGTGTGGCCTAAACCCCCATGTTCCCCGAGCAGACGTTGCCCAAACCACTTCACTGTCACTGTCCATTTCACTGTATTCATCAGTGGTAGGACAATCTCCCTCCTCAACCACCTCGCCCTCACTGTTGATCACCTCACCTTCTGAAAAACTCTGTACACGGTCACTGCCACTGGAATGCACAGACTTATGTCCATCTGACATGGACCCATCAGAGGTGGACCCCTCGCAACTAGATCCATCAGAGGTGGATCCATCGTCTTCATCGCCACCATCTTTATCATCGCCGGACCCTGCGGAGTCAGAGTCTGAAGAGGAGTGACCTGCTTCATCGCCGAAATAGGCGGTATCTAACAACTGCGAGAATTTCAGACCGTCAGGGAAGTAGGCAGCAATTGTGGCACTCTTCAACGCTTCATCTGTGAGTTGCTCCCAACTGTCCCTGATCCACGTTGCCATTTGATGACGTGTTGGGGTGGGGACACTGGCCTGTACAACCCTCAAGGGCTGTACCCAGGGACTCGCTGAAAAAATCAGACAAGATATTGCCAAATGCTCCGTGCCTTCAGGGAACATTTTGAGAGGTCTGAGGAGTGCAATGGGTTAGCACAAAGGAGGTACGCATAAGCTCTAACAACGAGCTCTCATAATTATGCAATCCTGTGCAATATGACATTGTTGCGTTTTTTTTGAACCAGCCGGTGACGGTTCCCCCCCAAGGGGGGGGGATGGACACGGGGGGGGGGGGGGGGAAGGTACCAACAACCAACAACAAAATTCAAATCACAAATGGACTAGCAATCAAATGTCCCGAATTAGCCTCTTTCTCCGCTTTGAGGCACATTTGAAGCATCCGGATTGAAATATCTATTATTGTGACAATCCTAGACGCCCTGAGGGAGCGCTTACTGCGCGCCGCGGGCGCGCCGCAGGGTAAGAGTAATTAGCTTGAGTGTACACTGTCTAGGAAATATATACACCGGAACAAAAAAGTTCTGTGCACATTGATCTGTTGACACCAGCGCTCTCTACAGAGGAGAGGCTACGGCACTACCACATCGAGCCATGGCTCAGCTCAAGGGCATGATCTTCAATGAGAACCAAACGACATTTGTACAGTGCCTCGTCTTGCCCGATCAGGCGCTCAAAGCACTCTTACACGCCACCATAGGTTTCGTTTAGCTTAGTTCAGCAGATTACCACCAAAGCCCACAAAACCCAGTGTTCCGTAGAACCATTTTGGGGTCCGTAGAGGTGGGGTCCCCCCCTGCCCCCCTTGGGGTTGGGTCCTAAAACGGCCCATTCCATATTGGGGACGGGCTTTGTGAGGGGAAGAGGCCCAGAAAGGTAAAAATAGCAACAAAAATAGGGGGAAAAGGCGCATAGGGGGACCGTCGCATAGGGCTACACATCACATAAAAAAACACATGTGTGTATGTACCACTATATTGCCTCTGTTCCAAGATAATTACCCACATTGCGCGCCGCAGGGTGCGCCGCAGGTGCCACAGGATAAGCACCCCCTGATATGCGATCCCTAATTCATCTTTCTCTCAAAGCAAAGCAAGGTGCAAAATGGGCATGAGACTCGGAACGGGGGGGGGGGGGCAACAAGCAGTAGGGCAAACACAGCACCCCCCCCCGCAATTCCGGCATTCTTGCAAAAAGGGAGGCAGGGGCAAAACTTATTTCATTTTTGTGATTTTTTTGCGGAACCCATTTTTGCGCAAGGCATGACGCCAAAACTTAATTTTTTTTGCGTTTTGTTTTTTTTTTTTGCAGACAACAACACCCTGCGCCGGGAATGAAATATTTTTTCAAATCTTTAGGATTTGGACGATAGTGGCAGGAGTGGAAGCTGTGGAGTAGTGGGAAATGGTCCAGACGTTCCCAGAATAACCACCTTAAAAGCTGTGCATGGCGCAAATCTTCCCCCAAGGTGTCTTACACATGGCACCAGGGAAAATGACTTTTGTGCAATTATAGTGAAAAGGTCCGAAACCACTCTCAAACGAAGCTCTTTCACCGTACATACAACGCAGAGAATTCCCTAATGTGTGGCAGAGATCAGCAAAACTGCACCCAAAAATTTGCAGGGGTGGCTTGGCCATAAATTAGACGAAGGTCGTCACCTCCGGAATCACTCCAGCGCGCTCCACAGTACATCAGGTACTACAGGCAGCGCGGCCACAGCATGCATCAACATCCGGGGTGGCTTGAACAAAAAAGGGGGCAGTATACGTGGGGCGGCATGGGACAGAGGGAGCACACGGGAGGGCATACAGACGGGACTGCAAGGGGGCCACAGCAAATCAAGGACACCTGTTGCTTGGCATCCATGCGCTTGGTCTCCTCAACTAGTTTTGCAGCTTCCTCCAAATCCTGCAGGGTGGGATCTTCCCCAGCTCTCAATGGAGTAGTGGGCCTGAGTGCCCGTGGATCTTGCGAGCCGCGCACTAGGCCGGGAGCTCGAGTATGCGGCGCAGCTACACGGTTTGTGTTTGGAGACAGGGCATTTGCAGCCACGAGTAGGGCCATGGCCATCCAAACTTGTGACTTGAACATCACGCAACAAAAGGCAAGAAAACTGTAAAATCGATAAGGTGTGCAGGCGGCAGAATGTGATTACAATCATGCAAAACCCACCCCTTCTCCAGTTGCACTGATGATACCATCATCGGATGCGGCCAATCATACATTGGACACCTTACACTGACTTACATAGCTGGTGAATTTTGGTTTGTCCAGCTGCTGCGACTGGCTCAATACCTCAATGACTACACAGCACTTGGGCCACACAACTGAGGTCCAACTAGCAAGCTACTAGATTGTGAGGACCACAAAGCATCAGGAGATGAAGGAGTTTGGCACATGGCTTCCTCTTTCTGGCATTTTGTCAACCTCAAATCAATTCAGCAACTTGTGACATCCACACACTCATGGTGCTTTGCTTTGTTGAGGAAGGCTCATCTCCCCACATCCTCCATTGCCACCACCGCCTGTTGGCAACCTGTCTTACTCTCTGTCATTGGCTCCCACAGCGACCATTGGACCATGTAAGCTTGTAACCCAAGCTCTGTTACCAAGGCAATCAACTCCAATCATGCAGAAACTGTGTGTGCGAGTCCATGCAGGCCTAGGATGTGGTTATTGAGGTCAGCGATTGTGGGGGACTTAGAGCACTTTTTGGGCGGAGTTAGGTTCACCCATGCAGAAGAGAAATTTTTCTGTCGCTGCAACTGTTGGACAGTGATCAGGCCCAAATGCAGATTTTCTTCATCAACCCCCTCACTACACGCTACTTTTAGACTAGATCCCCCCCGAAGAGCCCCCAGGCACGCCCCTTCCAAATGCCCTTAAAATCAGGCGACCCCTACTACCCTAGCCTTGGGGGTGCAAAGTAGCCAAAGGGTGTAAAACTTGCAATCTGACACGGAAAATCTTTTTGTTCATTTTTTACACCGAAAAATGTTGCATCCAAATCTGATGGGTTTTACTCTACTGAAACTTGTGTGTGCTGGAATTCCTTGTACCTGAATATAGTGTACCAATACAATATTACAGAATCATGTTAGACATCTAACATCAACATCGCACATAAGATGTCTAACGTGCCACGGGCTTTATCTTCTCCTCTCTTTATCTTTATCTTCCCTGTTTGATCATCAGTGAAGGGACCGACGGAATGTTGTGTCAATATGGCTACATAACCCCTGCCGCTGCGGCTCCCTATGGTGGGGAGAAATCAACCTAGAAAGGAGTGGATGTGGCCAAAATGAGCACAAAATGTGTGAAAAGGGGTGGAAATGCCATATCCCCAATGTGGAAGAAACATCAAAACCTGCTGTCAAACAACAATGATGCCCAGAGTATAACAAAGTATGGGTTTCTAGTGCTATTCTATGTGGACAAGGGCTAGAAAATCGACAATCCAGCAAGGAGACCCCACCTAGGGTGGTGGTTGCTCCCAAAGGGCCGGCCAGCATGACCCACTAGCAAAACGCTGGTGCAATTGCCAACCACCTGAAATATGCATGCACTCAAAGCCACTGTGTCACGCCCAACAATGATCCAGTGCGGAGCTCCTGTCTCCAAAGTAATTTTCAGCCATGAAGATTTCAAATCCAAGCGAATGCACCAGAAAATTGTCTACCCCTTATTATGCCTCTTCTTTTTTTTTGGGGGGGGGGGGCTGACCAACATGAGCTGACGACCGCTCAACTTATGGTACTCAAGAAAACTCTGAAAATCAAGGTTTGGAGCTGTCCAGTCCCACAAATGTCCTACAACGCGGCGTCGTAGTGGGTGTAACATGCAGTGCGGATAAGCTGACTCTGATGCCAGGGAATACAGCGGGAAACCGCCACGCCCGTAGGCTTCCCAGCGTGCTTTTGGAGAACGTTGTCTACCCCTGATTCTGCCTCATCTTTGACCCACAATATTCTCCGAAAGGGGCCACAACACAGCACAACAACAGAAGCACAGCAGGTGTGTAGGCGTTGGAATGTGACCAGAACAATGCAGCCTCTGTTTCCTCCTTGCTTAGACATGCAGAGTGTAGGCTGTTACCCTGACAAAGTGAGACGCCGCTGGCAATGCCACGACAACGCCACTGACAATGCCGCGGCAGCATCCCTGATGACGCCAGGACAACAGAGCTGCCTCTGTAACATGCTGACGATTCTTTTAATCAAGGACCTGCAGTAGACCTGGCATATAGGATGTGCAACGAAGAAATTGTACAGCCCCGCGGTTGTATGCAATCCCTCCACGTGCATCCTTACAAACCACCACCTTGATGTCCCACAATCCCGGAATGCAGCGGAGTTGAGAAGAATTGATGCGAACGAAAGACACAAAAGACGAATCGCCCCCGAAGAATGACATTGTTTATCAACATTTACACCGAAACACTGGCGACGAAGGTACGACAGAGGGGTTGTGCTGTTGTGCTGTTTTCCAATTTCTTCAGGAGTTCTGAAGGCTCATCGGTCAATTCTGCTGCATGATGTCAAAGCTGATGAAGAGGCCAAAGAGACCATGCAATAGCCATCTCCAACCGTTTTGGTGTCTGTGCAGCCCAATCGCGCTGCTTTCGCTATCGTGCTTTGCCACTCAGGCAGCTGACCACAAATGGAGGCGGACCAATGGGGTTCTTCTGAGGTCATTCATGTTCGAGCAAACTGATGAGTGTTGCAGGAAACCGACCTACGGTTAGTAGGCAACTGACAGCAGCTTAAGGGACCCGGAAGCTAAGTCATAGAAAAGGCATGGAGGATCTAATTGCCATAGAGAGAAGGGTCACCCGTGTTTCAGCACCTCTCTGGTGCTGCTCCAGCTGCACATGGTCAAAGATGCGGGAGGGGTGCCAACAGGGCCCTGGTCCACCATGCACCAAATCTCATCAGCAGGAAAAGCTCTACGCTGCCGCTTTGTGGCTCACCAGGAACTACGAATATGCATGGAAAACCAGCGGAGTCGGACACACAGTGGGATGTCCTGACAAGCATCAGAGAAGCTAAATCCAGACAATGTCGTGGGTTGTCTCAACCCCATGCTCTTGCAAAATGCAGGGATACCTGTACGAATTCAATACCTGTGACGATCCCCAGTACATGGTTGGAAAATGGGATCCCTAGGCTCCCTGCTGCCGCCCATAAACATAACTCCCGCCCATAAACATAACTCCCTGCTGTTCCCTGCTATATGCATCTTCATTTGGGCTGTGGGCGGGTACTTGGTAAAACTTAGTACCAGACCAGGAAAAACTTGGTAGAAACAAGGTAAAACTTAGTAAAAAGAATTTTTTCATAAAATTTTTTCAAAATTTTTGTTTACTAAGTTTTACTTCGTTTCTACTAGGGCCCCCCCCCCCCCCCCCGCTGCCATTTTATTCGATGGTAGGTGGTACTTTTGTTTAAGGGCACAAGGCCCCCAAGTTGATTCCCGGCCACTTCTGTTAGTGGCGCCCCACCTAGGCCACACCATCATGCACACCAATTAGTTGGCACTCAGCCAACACAACAAAATATAATTGGGATTGGGCACTAGAAACAAAACCAGGCTCAAGAAAAGAGTCCTAACAAGGCCATGGCCAACACCTGTGCCAACTACTTACAAGTAGTTACAAAAGACACACTTGAAAATCAAGTTGGCCTTGGTATCTGCATGGCACGGTTTGCCTCGCGCTGTGGGATTATCGGTGCACATCCCAAACAGAGCCGTTTTCAACTCCCCTTGCAGCTCCGTGCAATTATTGGTGCACATCCCAAACACGGCCGTTTTCAACTCCCCTTGCAGCTCGGTGCAAAATGCTTGGTCATTTCTCAGTTGACCATCAGCATTTTGGGGGTATTGAGGAGGCACCGCCTACCACTTGCAATAGATCCACACACCGGGACGGGCGTTAACAGCAGAAGCACCAACAACAGCAGCAGAGCGGGGGGCAGAATCAGAAGTGGCCCACAAGTGGGCCAGGTGGCTACACAACCCCTGCTGCCTAGGGGGTCCCCACCGCTTCAGAGCGGGGGGGCAGCATCAGAAGTGGCCCATAAGTGGGCCAAGTGGCTGCATAACCCCTGCCGCCTAGAGGGGTCCCCACCACTTCAGACCGGGGGGCAGAATTAGAGGTGGCTCACAAGTGGGCTGGGTGGCTGCATAACCCCTACCGTCTGGGGTCCCCATCGCTTCACAGCAGGGGGCAGAATCAGCAGTGGCAGTCACAATCAGCAGTGGCAGTCAGAAGTGAAAAAACTCATTTTTTGGTAAATATTTTACTTAGTAAAAAACCCACCACAGAGGAAAAACTTAGTCAGTGAATATTTTTTACTAACTTTTGAACCTTAGTAAAGAAACAAATTTTTTTAAAAAAATTACTTTTACTAAGTTTTACCACGGACCCGCTGCGGACTTGCCTGATCCGCAGGCTGGGAACCGGTTGTAAAAAGACCTGAGTGATGGCTTGGACAGGGAAGAGGTCAAGCAGAAAGATTTCAAGGAGAAAGGTTAAAGGGGGAGGTGTTTTAGGTGGAGTAGAATATTGACGATATTGGGGGGTGGTGTGCTCCAGTGCGCATGCGGTGCCAGACAGAGACGCACAGACATCAGATGCCGTGTAGCTTCTGATATCCTGGCGGCAGTTTCATATGATACAGGGTTGGATGGGGAGGAAGCGGTTGCAGAGCAGGGCCTGGGGCCTCATGCCCTGCAAAAGACGCCTTCTGAAGCACCTGCTTGGCCTAGGGCGCAGAAGATGAGGGGTTTGTGGTGATGTGGAGAGATATTGTTAGGTAACAAATCCTCAGCACGATGAACTGTGCACGACGCAACAAGATGCACGGTGCAGTGGTCAGTCAAAGAATGGACCTGGGCCACAAACAGGTGACCCTACACACGCACGTGTATGCACATGTATGCATGCACACACACACACACACACACACACACACACACACATGTAATGCGCGGCAGACAGGCAGACAAAAGGTGCTGGGCACCCAACAGGCAGTCAAGACCATCGGTGGCTAGGCGCCTTTCTGCGGGAGGAGTGCAAAGAGCATGTTCAGCTGCGTCGGCACAGCGGCCTGCACAGATCAGACAGCACTGCCCGGGGGCAGCACATCTGTACTCACGCTTCACAGGGCAAGCCCCAAAACCAGCGAGACCATTCTTCCCACCCCGCCCGTCCAGCCCCAAATGATTTAAATCTTTGGTTCCACTTGTCACTTGTTCCCCCGGTCACCCAGAGGACACACACGCACACACAGTTCTCAGCTGATTTGGAGGGCTCTCTGCAACAGGCGGCTGAAGGTGCAATGGGCTGAGCTCGATCTGTCATGCCCCACCCCTGGCCAGGGGTTTCAGGAACAGGTGGTCTTACGGGAGCCAGTTAGGGGTTTGGAGGGGCTTGGCTAGAGGTCACGAAGGGGGGGGGGGGGTTGGCATAACATAAAGGTATGTGGTCCGGTTCACGCAACCCGATCAGCAAAATACGATCATTTGATGAGGAAACAAGCGGCAGGGAATGGTGGGGCGGGGGGGGGGGTGTACCTCGCGTCGCTTGTGATCACCAACGGAGTATCTGGTTCCAGATAGGGTTCAGTAGTCCTGAATCCTCTGGAAAAGACCGGCGGGGGAAGGCACTGGAATAAGAAAAAGGCGAACGGTGACTCCTCGTTACATAAAATAAATGCCCTTTTGCTGTTGCACTGCTGCAGCTGGCCATGTGTGACTGTGGTGCTACTGTGGTACTTGTCTGATGCCGCGGCTGAATATTCTATATAATTAAAGCTATACTACAAATGTGCCACAGCTGCACAGGCACGCAGGTGCACACATGGTGCAAACTGGCTCGAGGATCCCCGAGGCTCCAGAATAAAACAAATTATTCCTCCTTTTCCACCTTGTATGCCACCGTGAACGGCACGTAGAAATCCGTCGCAGACGACCTTTGTTGCGAGACGCGCGGATATCATTTTCGATGGAAGTCCTGCAACAAAAACCAAGGGACCATGACAGGGCCATAGGGCAGGAAGCCGCGTTGCTGCCCAGTGTGCCTCCCACTACTTGAAGCACCTTCTACAATCACCTTTTGGGAATACACGGTCTCTCAAGATAATGTGGTGAACAGTAGTAGCGGACTGAACAAGCGCGGGGCGGGTGTGAGGGAGGAGTGGTGGGCTATGAATCCCCTGAGCACATAGGCAGTGACTATAGGTGGAGACTGGATGTGAAAACGAGTCGATGCGAGGAGCAGGGCTGAATGCATAAAGAATGACAAGGTGAAGGTGAGAGGAAAGCTGCCCAGGTCGTCCAAAGGGGTGTGATAACGAGGGAGTGACGTGCTGGTTCAACCACAAATAAGGGTACTGTATTTCCTCTGCCAAACCCTTCGACGCACTGAGCACAACCCTTTGCAACAAGCCAATTCTTGTTGGTCTGTGCACCTAAATCTCCTTGGTGTTGTGCTCTGCTCGGTGGTGTTCCAAAGGCAAGCTGCGTAACAAAGGGACTAAAGGGTGATCATAGAAAGTGCCTCAGGTAATTGCAGGGGCGGTCTGGGTACCTACTCAAGCAGACGGTGAAGAGACTGCCCGGAAAATGATGATAGATCATGCCTCAGTAGTAGTTGCAGGGTTGGCTCCTGTTGTGGAGTGTGCATGTGGTGTGGAGTGGTAGTCTGTCTTGGGGCACGACCATTACAACACTCGTTCCAGCTACAAAGGAACATCAGGTGTTGAAGCCTTCAGTACGTGGGTGGATGGAACCCTTTCCAAATTCTTGATGCAGGATCCATCATGAATTGTGGGGCAGATGTCATTTACTGCACTGATCTCAAAGCCTTTGCCTGTCTGACATTGGCAATGCGCCCCCCTGCATGCCCCGCTCTGCGCTGATCCATCTCCTGTCACAGACAGAACAATGCGTAATAATGCAATAATTCATGGCAGGGTAAAACAAAATCCGTCCTTTTATTGCCTCCAATTGAACAAGTTCTGGAAGCTCGTTGTGAACAGCACTGCCTTGCAGCAATGCAACCAAAGGGTGCAGTATGCAGCAACGGCAAGAGCGTACATTTTTCATATTGGTGTTGACAACCTTTGTGGTGGCTGACTGCTCCATGGAGAGAGGATAGAGGAGCGTGCCTTTCTATCGTTGCTGTGGTGAATTCTGCCAGTTTCACCTTGCTAACAAACCCCGTACAACCACATACAAGGCTGTGGTGTGTTTTCTATCTGCACAACCTACCGCAGAGAGACCCCCCCCCATAGGGCCCTGCCAAGCGGAAACCGACAGCTGCCTCTATGACATTATGTGCGCCATGCCACAAACCTGCATGCACAAAGGAGGTGCATGGACATGGTGGAAGGGTTTGCATTAGGATGTGCACTACCCACCGCAACTGTCAGAAATTGCAGACAACCACGCAAAACGACAGCAATGTGCAATGGGGGCACTACTCACGCCAAGATGCATCAATGGGGTGCAGGAAAACATAAGCAGACGACCGTGCGGTATGAACGACCAAGAACAAGGGGGGCATCTGTGTGCGGACGGAAGATTCCCCAGATCAAAAAGCACTTGCAGCGCGTTCCCAGTACGACCAATCAATGAGTGAGTGGACCCGGAAACGCAATTGGCAAACCCTGTCGCAGGGGAAACAGCAACAGGTACACGGTACAAACACAAGCGCACGCAGAGCACGTAGAGCGAGAAAACACACCTCTTGTTATTAATAATAATACATCATTGATCCATCGGATCGATCCTTTCCTTTCCTCCGAGGACGGTCATCTCTGCTCTGCGATTCATCAACAATACACGCTATTGCCCCGGGGCATCTTTCCCTCCTTTAGCCCTTGGCTTCCTGACCAACCTCAGCAGCCAGCTCACCTGCACTTCCCACTTCCCACCCCGAACCTAGATACTTGTAGCAAAGGACCAAACCCGTGTCTGTATGTCTGAAAACAAACACCACGTGTTGCCGAAGGGAGGGTTCCTCAGGTCTGCACTGAAAGGACACCAAATACTGCCATCTTCCGACTGTCACAGCAAGGTGCCTCGTCACGCACCTTTTGTTGTCTGCGGCCTGACGGAGCAAATCCACACTCAGGCAACCGCTTTCTTTGTCCGCTCTACGCGCACGTGCAAAAATACACACACACACACACACACACACACAAGATGAGTGTCAACAAAGCAGCATAGCGAGAGGCAACAAAACCCTGACAACCCGTCTACTACCAGCCCTTGCTGCCTTTCGTGCTGCGCTGGGACGCTCCCTGGTGATTCCCTGATTAGTTTTCTTTTGGAAGGGGAAGAGAGGTGTCATATTGCTCATTCAGGGTCTTGCTGTGTCTTCGTGTCCAATTTATCTTCAAAGGTAAAGCAGTGCTGCACGTTTCATTGCAAGTACATAAATACCAGGACAATGCTGCTGCACCGGAGCACACACACCACACACCCACACTTAGTGAGGGAAACCAGAACCACGAGACACCCAGTGCGGACACAAATACAGCGGGACACACACACACACACATATCTCAGCCCTGCTACGACCTGCCGTTGCTTCTGCCCCCGAACAAGTGCTTTCACTGCCAAAACCGAAGCAAAATTGTACCGTTATGCATGTATCCCACTGCCCAAAACCAAAATGGAACCCATTCACCTGAGAGGAGACACGCCCCCGGCCACAGATTATTGCAGCACAGCCGCTAAGGCAAATCCAGGCTGAAGCCGGAAGCGGTGCATGGGAGCAGAACAGAATGTGACTGACCTTTTCCTTTTCCACTTCATTGTGAATCTGTTCATAGAAATTCTGTGAGTCCTGATGCATGCTCTTGCGGAATTCATCGTCGCTGCCCGCTGTGCCGGGGGGCGGATACTCGGCCTCCCTTCTGTGCGCCTCCTCCAAGGCAGCATTGATTTCTGCCTCCTTCAACTCTGCTTTCCGGTGAGCCTGCTCGTCTTGATGCCGTTTGGCTGCTTCTCTCCCTTCTCTCTGGAAACAAGTGAACCAGTGTTTGTAATTAAGTGGAATCGCCAATGATATTACCCCTCGCTCCTCCACTGGATCCCTAGCAACAATAACTAGATCTCTGGAGGCGGTCTGGGGTCACAACAAACGCACCCGATGGTGACCCCTGGACAGCCTGGACAGGGATGACTGATGGTGGCAGCCCGTCAGGATACGCCATTCTGCCCACCCGCTGGCAGGGTCAGGCAGCTGCCTCCGTGGAACCCTTTCGATAGACTCCCCGGCGGTCTTCAGGCGGCCTTTCAGCGGGCACCACTGCAGGCGTTGCTGGTGTCAAGGTCGTACATTACACACGGCGAGGCCATGTCCACGTTTCCCCAGTGGATGGCGGCGGCAGCACAGGCCTTTAGCGCATAGAGTGACCCAAGGGGGTCAGGGGGTCAGAAAGCAATCGATGGCTACCTCAAATTTAAAGAGGGGTTGCATATGCGTGTGTGCGCGCGCATGAGCACGTCCCACACCACCAACCCTACAGCAACAAGTTGCAGCTGAGAGCATCTGGGGCAAAACGAGACCCATGTCAGCAGCCATTCCATGGACCATCCTCCTATGCTCTAATTGCATGCCGAATCCTCCCCTTGTTTTGCCGGCAACAGAGATATGCATGTCATGTGTGTGAGGAATGTGTCAGGCATTTGAGAAGTGCCCGTCACCAACGTGCCTCTCTCCTTCACATGTCAGTTCAAATCGTGACAGCTTAGCACGCCTCGGGTACAACAGGGGACAGTTTGTCAGCAGCTGTAAAATCCTCCAAACGGAACATACCATTGCAACATATTCTTGCTGTTCTCTTATGAGCTTAAAGCGGCGCTCCCTCTGATGAACATGAGGGCAAAGGCTATGCATCGGAGTCAGGCTGGTGACCGTCCCAAACCCGACAGCGTTGTCACCATGGGGCTGCCGGAATGCCGGTCTCTTTCACAGCGCACATGGCTGAGGAATGGTTTGGCTACGGATGCGTGTGTTTCTAAGTCCCTTGAAAGAGGTCCAGTCGAGCTGATCCTTTTGAAGACGTCTTTGGTCTCATCTGTCGTTTGTCCAAATGGGTGAAGGGGTTTCTCGGTCTACTGTGACCAGCAGGCCACATTTATAAGAGAGAGAGAGAGAGAGGGGGGGGGGGGGTATTTTGGATGAAACCCAACCACCCAACTTTGGGCCCACCCACCCAACTTTGCCCCCCCCCCCTCTCTCTTATAATTCTGTGGGGAGCATTTTTTGTAAGTCAAATCGTCATGAGGTGTGTGGAAAAATGGAAAAGACTAGAGGACACGGACAGAGAACAAAATGCCTACACCAGGTATCGAAACAATGACCTTTCACAGTACAACCAAGTATTCAACCAACTGAGCTACTGCTCACATCTGGCAACATGTCGTAAAAGATAATTCAAAATCTGAACATGAGTTCTAGAAAAAAATCCCAACCACTGTTTTGCCATCATTTTTGAATTCTCCATTAAACTCTGAGCATTTTGGATTTCCACACATAGAGTGAAAAAAATTCGACAAAGAAACAGCCAGAAAAGGCTTCTATAAACAAACAAAGAAGGTGTGGCAGGAGCCCAACCCAGGAATCCCTCTGAATTACAAGAGGGGGGGGGGGGTCCAGAGCCTTAGACCCACCCACCTGGCTGAAAAGCGACCCACCCGGAGCCCCCCCTTGCAACTTAATTCTTATAACCGTGGCCTGGTGACCAGCCGCTCTCTCCCTTTCCGCAATGGCCCCGGCAACCGCATTTGTAACCGTAGTAACAGCTCCGAATCATTTCGCCAAGCCCCTACTCTCTGAACCGCTCCTGGCACCCTCCGCTGGGCCTCTCCCCTTCCAATATATCCCTTTCGGGCCACTGCTCTCACCATGCAAGCATACATCTGCCCTGCCCCCCCCCTAGGTCGCCTTGAATTCAAAAAGCCCTCTTGGAAAGAAGACATCTTGATTTTGGGCATCAACACGTCCACACACTGACTCTTGAGATGTTACGGAGTGGCTGGACGATGTGCATACGATGCGCTGGTGCCAATCACAGCTGTGAATGTTTGATCCGAAAATTCGAAACCAAAAAGAATGATGCATAAAAACTGTGAATTTCAGCAAGACCGCTGCCTAGTGTGTATAATTGGGGCCAGTACAGTCGTGCGCACACCGTGCGCGCACGATGCATCTTCTTCCCTCTGTACTAGCCTTAACCCGTAATACCGTGCAAACTTTTAAAATTTGCAAAACCGGCATTTTTGCGAAGGACAACCCCCAAAAATTAATTGTTTTTTTGCGATTTTTTCCGTTTTGCGACCAAAAATTTGAATGACGGGCGAGAAATTAATTTTTTTTTGCGATTGTTTCCAATTTGCGTTCGCGAACAAAACCAATGCACCCAATGCAAATTTCCATGCATACAAATGACACACTGTAGGCCCACACATGAACAATTCGCCATTATGAAGGATTGAATGAAATCAGTCTGTCACAGTTATAGTTGCCTCGTCCAGCGGTGCATAAAGGCAACGGGCAGTCAGAAATTATATGGCTGCCCAATATACAAAGAAGAAATTCAGAGCTCATGACAAAAGGCGTAGCGGTGCACTGCAGTTTCATGTGGGATGACAGAGAAATAATGTTGTAGCGTGAACATGGTAGAAATGGTGCTGTACACAAGGAAGGAAAGCACACAAAGCAGAGGGGGGGTTACTTACAACACGAAATACCTCTCATGTGATGTGTGGAATTAATTGAATTTTTGCGATTATTTCGAATTTTGCATTGTATTTTTCGATTGTACGGCTACAATTAATTTTTATTTTGCAATTAATTCTAGATTGCGTGGGACTAACTTTATACGCACGACCTACTCAGAATTAATTAGGTTTAGCTTTCTTGAAGTTTGCTCGGTATCTTTAGGTTTGACTGCCTTTTTTCAGTTTTTTTTCGCTTTTTCCGCCGCTCCTCCCATTTCCTCCCTCCTGTGGAAATGAAGGGCGGAGAATGGGTTCCCCACCCCTCCTGCCTCACAATCCCAGCAGGCTCCAAACACAAGACTTCGCCCCCACCCCCTTTGGCATTGTTCTGCATGATTGACTCGGACTAGCTGCTCACCACTGCATCAGGGGATATTCGACAGGCGAAGGAGGAGGAGGTTGTGGTGGCGGTGGCCATGGTGTCGCTCCCAAAGCCGGTGTTGCTCCCAACTGGACCGCCAGATCACTAACAAGAAGTCATGTCCTTGAAAGCCCTGCCTCTGCCTGCAGAGGCACGCATCCCTGATTACCTCAGAAGTGGGGTGCAGTTCATCGTTTGCCTGCCTATGAGCCTCTGATAATGCAGCGGCGATACGGGCCTGCTCAGCCTCCGCTCTTCGGTGCACAGTTTCCTCAGTCGCCTCCCTCTACACAAGAATGGAAGGGCTGAGAAAGACGTCAAATCAAGCTACGACCCAAGCCGCGCACATCCCCACGTCGCAATTTGTGCTTTGTACTTTGTCTGAAATCATGCAACACAATATCTTTCAGAGCCCACTGAAAGCAAGGGTCCTGGATCTACATGGCCTCATCGCATCTTCTGCATTTTGGTATGGCCCTTCAACGCCCTTCGGGGAATACTCTGGCCAGGGACACCTAAACCAACCGCTGCCCAACACAGTCAAGTGGGGCTCGGTCACAAACAACAGCATCATCATATTGTTGCTGGGTGTTTCCCTGCGGGCCGGCTTGTTCGTGTGCATGGGTGTATGTCTACGGACCAATCCGTCGAAGACTGGAAGCTTGGAGCCAAATTGCAGAGAAATGCTGGTGCTGCCGCCTGCGTCGGCCTCTAGGACCCGCCCCATCAATCCGCAGAGATTGTAAAAGCGATCCGCTACTGTCTCCAGCATGCCATGCCCTCCCACAACGGGATCCAATGCACCTGCCACCACCCCACAGGCAAAGACGCACTCCACGAGAGCCATGCAGACTTGACAACACAAACGTGGGTCTCCTGCTGCATGCTGCCTCATTGCCTTGGGGCAGCAGGCAGGGGACCTCCTGCTTCTCACTGCCGCAGTGCCTGGGGGCAGTGGGCAGTGGATGTCCTGCTTTTCACCACCGCACTGCCTTGTGGAAGCGCGCAGCGGATCTCCGGCTGCTTGCTGCCACACTGTCTGGGGGCAGTGGGCAGTGGATCTCCTGCAGAACACTGCCTCACTACCCGGGGGCAGTGGGCGGTGGAACTTCTGCAAGACACTGCCGCACTACCCGGGGGCAGTGGACAGTGGAACTCCTGCGGAACACTGCCACACTGCCTGGGGCAGTGGGCAGTGGATCTCCTGCTTCACCGCCGCACTGCCTTGTGGCATTCTCCACTGTTCCCAACAAGAAGCCTGCTTCAAGATCCAGCTCAATGCCACGCACTTCACTATTGCAGCCCTGGCGCTCCACTGGCGCCCCGTCACAAAACATACCGCTGCTATGTACTCCGTCTGAGCTTGCACCAGTTTGTCCCGCCGTTTCTGAACAGCGAAACAGTCGTTGCCCAAGGACACGGAACACAATGCTTTGTACACTCCAACAGATCAAATGAACACGCCAATGAACAACACTTTGTGGCTGTCGACTAGCCAGCAGGGAGGTGCAGCAAATGTGGTAAAATCAAAAAATGCATTTTCTCACCCTATCCCTTGACATTGTGTACAAAAGAAAAGAAATTACAGTGTGTTCGGCACCCTACAACCTTTTGCCCCCTTTGGCTGATGGTGCTGCTGCGGCCAAAAAGCACAGGGAAAAACGAACTACAATGTACCCCACCACCCTCATTATGTTGCTGCTTACGCCAGACTATATCTACATGCATGCACTCACCCATGCGTGCCCATGGGTCAGCAGCGCTGCGCACAGGGGCACCACACCTCGGACAACCTCATGCATATGATGTTCTTTTGATCACGTACCTTTAGCTGCTTTACCGCACACACACCGTGCCCTTTAGAGAGATGTCCACCGACCCTCATGGGTGGCAAACCTTTTATGGGTGAAAGAAAAGTGGCAGGGATTGCCGACAAGGGTTCAAACTTGGAGTTAGAGGCAACACAGGGGCAAACGCAGGATCCTCCAACAGGCTGGCTCAATTCAGAGCCGTTAACAGATCACACGCAGGGGCTCCATTGCTGGTGCGTGTCATGGTACGTTAAGGACACAAGCGTGTGCACACATGCTATTGCATGTGAGCCGACAACTGCCTCAGCCTGGGACAAGATTAAGAGACAAGGCCCTTAAGTCAATTACCCACCCAGCATCGTGCACAAAAATGCTGGGGCAGCAGAGCGTTGGCCAATTTTAGCAAGTACACGTACACATGCTGCGCACCTGATCAACGTAGGCCTCCTGCTCCTTCACCAGCTTTGCACGGCGGTTCATCTGAAAACATAACCATGACTCCGACACAAGGCAGCGTTGCACAGCACAGCACACACACACACACACACACACACGGTTGTCAACAAACAGACGAGCACAACGCCAAGTCCGGATGTCAATTCCTCGTCAGCTGGTCATCAAACAAGAAAAAGCATGTCCAACGCCAGTAGGCGCCTTTCTGCAGGAAGAGGCGCACAGCATCGTCCACCGAACCTACAGGAAACGGAAAGCCAGGCTTTGCCTTTTGCAGAACCGGCACGTCACACGACGGCATCACGTCAATCCACTCTCACCCCAGCCCAGCCCAGCACCGTGTGAACTAATAGACGAATACATGTGATGACGTTATCCTATAGGTCAGAGGCAGTAACTGTACTCCCTCCCCGCCCACCGCCCTCCCGAGGATTGTAGAGACGTCAGTTCACAGTAGGTAGTAACGGTTGTGCACCATCACTGGTGTACCACACGCACGCACGCACGCATGCACGCACCCAACCACCCACCCACCCACCCACCCACGCGACCACCCACCCACCCACCCACCCAGCCACCCACCCACACACACACACACACACACACACACACATGCACCCACGCACACGCACATACCCTTTGTGAACCACAACCATAAGCAGCACAGGAGGAGGAGGACGAGATGCGGTCCCCCGGTAGGGCGCGCCCACGCGCCAGCCTCATGGGGCCTGCCGGCCCCCACCAACTTGGAGCCTCGGTCGTCGGTGAGGTGACCCCTGCGGGCCTCAACCGACTCAGCATCATTGCGGAGGCTCTCCTCTTCGTCTCCACCTCGCGAACCTGACCCACTCACCACTTCGGTGGTCCTTGTCATGGGTTTCCACCAGGTCCCAGCAGGGGGTGGCAGCAAACCTGGCTCCACTACCGGTTCTCTGCCCACCCCCCAGGGTGTGTGACAGCCCTCAGCCCACCAAGTACCACCGAAGAACGGTGTTTGGCCGGCGGGTCACGGGGCCCAAGTCCGTCGCTCGCTCCCACCACCCACACCCCACTCAGGCCTCTAGCTCATGGTCACAGAGCCCATGCGCAGTTCAGCTGGAGGGCTCGGTTACCTGGTCCACCAGAGGATGCCTCATCCCGCTCCGGCAGGGGGAGCCTGGACCTCTCTCCCTCGCCACCCCTGGAGGAGCCCGTCCTGCCGCGCCACAGTCCAACCCCTGTCCTGTGGCGGCCGGCAAGGGTGGGAGGGTTGTCTCTGGCCCCGCGGCGACCCACCCAATGACCCCTGCTAGCCACCCCTAATCCACACACCACCTGGGGACAGAGGGACTCGGGTCGCCCTGGCACTGGGGGCCCATCGATGGGCGAGCGGCGTCGGCTGTTGAGGGCCTGGTTCCGCGCACACAGGTGGTTCTGTGCCCGTGCCCCTTGCCCCCCGCCCCTGCCCTCATCCTTGCGCTCTTGCCCCCGTCACTGCCCGCCTCCCCCTTGTGTCTGCCTTGCCCCGATCCCCACCTCTGCTCTGCCCCCACCCCTGTCCCTGCTGCCCTGGCCCCTGTCACCCCTGCCATCCCCCGTGCCTCCGCCCCTGCCTCTACTCTGTCCCTACCCTTGCCCCTGCCCCTGCCCCTATCCCTGCCCCAATTGCCCCTGCCCTCACACCTGCCCCCGTCTATGCCCCTGCCCCTGCCCCTGCCCCCGCCCTGCCCTTGCTGCTGTTGTCCCTCCCGCTCCACAGTTGGGGAGGGGCCTGCCCCTCCTCCGCTGTTCCCTCCCGAGCCGCTATACCAACAGGCGGCCATCGGGTCGCCCAGCGGCAGAGGGGGCGCCCTTCCCCACTCTCGGCACACCCCAGCCTTGGTCTCACTGGGCATCTCCGCGGCCGCACTCCTCAACCTCCCTCGCCAGCCGCCCCTACCCCCCATCCAGGGGGGACTCGGGTTCCCTCGTCGTTGGCGGGCGGGGTTGCAAATACCCTGACCCCAGCCACCATACCACCAAGCGCCTATCAGGGTGTCCGCCAAGCCCCACACCCCCGCCCTTCCCCCATCCCTGCACTCTTGCCCCAATCCCTACCCCCTTCCCTGCACCCGCCTCCCCCCTTGTCCCTCCCTGCCTTGACCCAGTCCCTACCCCTGTCTCTGTCCCTGCCCCTGTCCCTGCCGTAGTTGCCCCTGCCCCCCCCCCACCCCATGTCTGCCCCTACCCCTGCCCCTGCCCCTGCCCTGCCCTTGCTCAGGGTGAGGGACAGTGGGGGTGTGGCGTGGGGGGCGCAGGAGGTGGCTCGAATGGGGTGCAGGATGGGAGGGGGCAGAGTGCGAGTGGATCCCACGCCCCCCCCCCCCACCAACGTGGGGCCCAAACTGCCAAGACCCCACCCCACCCTCGGCATGGCATCGGGGGTATGGGCAGTTACCGTGCTACTGTCACCTGTGCACAGCACCCTGCTGCTATCACCAGGGCACAACACCCTAGCACCAGAGCACAGCGCCCTGCTGCCGCCACTGGGGCACATTACCCGAGTGCACTCACCTGAGCACAACACCCTACTACTGCCACAAGGGTATACTACCCTACTACCGTCACCCGTGGACACCCGGCAGCCGTCACCCGGGCACAGCACCTTGCTGCCATCACCTTGTCCCCCTCCATGGTGAGGAAGGCCCGCCGGGCAGCCCCGTCCCGTGCATGGCTGAGCTGAGGCGCAAAGTGGAGTGGGACATGTCCCTCCGCCCTATGCTGGTGCGCACAAGGACGGGGAACCTGTCCTTCCATCTTATGCTAGTGTTCACATGGGAGGGGACCCTGTCCCTCTACCTGTGCTGGTGCGCACAGAGGCGGGACATCTGTCCCTCCGCCCTTTGTTGGTGTGCATAGGGGCGGGGAACCTGTCCTTCTGCCCTGGGCGGATGCTCGCAGGGGCGAGGGAGCTTGTCCCTCCGCCTTGTGCTAGAGTGATAAATATCCCACCCCTATACAAGGGAGGGGACAGGGGCCCCTCCCCTGTGAACACTAGCATAAGGAGGAGGGATAGGTTCCCCACCCTTGCGCACATCAGCACAGGGCGGAGGAACACGTTCCCCACCCATGTGTGCACCAGCATAGGAGCATAGGGCGGAGGGAAAGGTGCCCCCTCCCCTGCCCTTTGCTGGTGCACAAAGGGGCAAGGAACATGTCCCTCTGCCCTATGATGGTGTGCACCGGGGAGGGGACGATGTCCCTTTGCCCTATGCTGAAGCGCACATGGTGGGGAACTTGTCTCTTCCCCGTGTGCTGGTGTGCACAGGGGCGGGAACCCAGTCCCTCCGCTCTTGGGCTACCGGGCTTGCAATTGAAGGGGGGGGGGGTTTGATAGAGCCCCCTGGCTAGACCCCCCCCCCAAAAAGCTCACTTGACGTGACCCCCCCCAAAACCAACCTCGGGACCTTAGTGGTTCAAATGGTGGTGGTATTTGTGTTTAAGGACACTTGGTCCCCGGTCAATTCCGGCTACACATGCGTGTAGCGCCCCACCAAGGCCTTCCATGAGAACCAAATGACCTAGTCAAAGTCAAGGTCAAAGTCAGAGTCAGCGTCACAGTCAGAGTCAGAGTCGGAGGAAGAGCCGGAGCCGGGGTTGGAGCTTGAGCCGGAGTTGGAGTTGGAAGTAGAACTGGAGGTAGCAGATGCCTCGGTTGAAGCCCTTGAAGAAGCACAGTCACCGTCAGCCAAGCGGCTACCTAGACCACTCGCTACTTCAATTTTCAAAAGGGGAGCCGCCCCTTGGAAAAAACCAAACGCAACGAAACGAAACAAGGGGACAAAGTCAGAAGTGGCTACCTCACCCTTGCCTTCTCGGGGGCCCACAAGTGGGCAGAAGTGCTACGTAACCCCTGCATTCTTGGGGGTCCCCAAACGAGGGGACAAAATCAGAAGGGCCCCATAAGAGGGGCTAAAATCAAAAGGGGCTACATCACCCTCCCCGGCCTTCTTGGGGTTCCCCATTGTGGTGTCCCCGGGAAGGGGGTAGCAGGAACCCCCCCAAAAAAAGTTGAGTCTACCCCCCCCCTCCCCTCCCTGAAATAGCAAAACAAGCATCACATGCCACCTGGACAACACAACAGTGGACGGCCGCGTGTGGGTTTCCTCCAAATCACCATGTAACAAAAGTTGGTCTCGGGTTCATGACCTCATACTGACTACTTGCTGACCACTTCCCGACTACCTTGCGGATCATAAAGGTGTTGCAGAATGGGGATACTGACCATACTTCCTGGTCAGAAACCACTTCCTGGTTGCACAACCTGATGTACTTGCTGATTGTGTTTTTGCTTCGCTGTGCGCACTTCCGCGGCTCATTAATTCACCCGTCACACAAGCACCTGCAAACATTGCACTCCATGCAAACAAGCACGCAAATACACGCAAACAACACTGCAATTGGTACAATTGCCCTCTCAAGGCTCTCCATCTTATGTCCATTCCGCCCACCATCAGTCATTGGCTCGCGTCCGCCATGGAGCGCGCCTGTACCCGCACCATCTCCCCGGGGCTGGGGGACAAGGAGGACACCGTTGAAATTGTGACGCTTTCCACGTGTGTCACATTTCAACCCGGGACTACCGGGACGCATCTTCGCCAAGCGTTCGGTGTTGATGGATTTGCAGCCGGGGATAGTATCCGACTTCTTGCTCTTGCGTGTTCCATACCAATCCCACGTTGAAGATAGTGGTCCTCAGGTTGAACAATGCCGACATTGAGAAGGTCCCTGCCGGGGTTGATCCATACGTACCAAAGGGGAAGCACGGCAAATTGGACACTGGGTACTACGTTGGCCAAGGGGATGGTGAGACGTTGTTGTTCGCAAGTGGAAAGCCGTCGCCCTCGGAGACGCAAGCTCGCGGATTCACCAAAGCACAGCTGGTTTTTTAGGAACGCGTACCGCCTGCCAAGCACAAGAAATTGTACCCGGTGCAGTCACTACCAACATGGAGTCCTATTGCCTTCCAAGATTCCGTTTTAGGGGTCACCACGCCAGTGCGTGCTTCCGGGACAGTTGTGAGCATCCCTTTGCAATGTCCCCTTCCTTGGCTGTGCGATGGGGACCCGGTGGTTATTTGGCAGCCTCCTGCAGCACGTTTCGTGCACACCATGGATCCCTCCAAGTTGGACGAGTATGGGTAATGCTTCTTCGACAAGGCCATCCCCTTGGAGATGTTGGACCGGGTGGTGGCGGAGGAGGACACCTTCCCGATGAACCAATGGGATCCCATTTTCCAGCAGTACCTGGGTGTACATCGAGGTCCTGATGCCAGTGATCGTCGCATTTTGAGTGCCCGGCTGCCTGCGACATGGGGTGACATCTGGTCCTTGGAGATCGTGTACCACGACCTTCCTGCCACCACGGACCTTTCAAACTTCATTCTAGAGATCGTTAACAAGGCATTGGATTGCAAAAACATCCTCTACAACTCGGCCCATGTTGCAGCCCAAGGGCACGAGAGGATAAGATCCCTGGTGGCCTCCGGGCGTTGACCCTCTTCTATGCGGAGAATTATGACTTGGATGCAAATGACGGAACCGATAGGATTATTCTCCCCGGCAGCAGAGCAGGCCTCCCACAGCTGTGGGATCCAGTACCGATCGACCTACGCCGTGGGAATTTCTTCGTCCTTTATTCCGACCTCATTCACGCTGGTGGGGTTGTGCCCCGTTCGCTGCCGGCCGGGCGCAAAGTGGCATTCCCGGGCCTTGCCAACTTCCCGGTCACTTATCAATTTGCGCAAGGGATCCATGTCCCATTTTGGGCATTTGAGAAGCACCCCTCGGAGTCCGCCAAGCCGCGTTGCGCAATGAAGAAGTGCCGTAAGAATCCCACGGACAAGAGCTTCGCGTGCAATACAAGCCTGCTGTGCAAGGACCATGCGGCCGGACGGTGCCCTGCATGCGAGACCTTGCGGCCACGACAAGCACAACAAGCAGAACGTGGCACCCAGACACCGGATTAGCAAATCCGTCTGGACTGTGGGATCACATGCTACATGCCCGTGGGGTGTTGTACCCGCTACTCCATCCCCTACCTGATCAGCCGCCACCTCCGTTTCGCGCAGACGTACCACTCACGACCGTCAAGGCAGCAGAGTGCCCCATGCGGGAATGGGTTCACAAGGCCGAGCACTTGCCGTCCCCCACCGACGCGAAGCTAACGCTGGTGGCCTGTCAACCGGGTACAATCGTGGCCGTGCGGGAGCGCTTTGGGGGCATTGCAGCGGTACTTGGTGGTGGGGAGCAAGCAGTTGTATGGCGATGGGATATGCCGCCCGTGGACACCCCCATTTTGGACCCGAATACAGCTCTAACCTGGTGATGGCTGGCACAGTCGCTGAGGGTGTATGTCTGTCGCTGCGGACAGGTGTGAAAATGTGCACAGGCGCGCACCACGCACTGCTATGCCTCCATTCAGGATGTGTGCCGGGAACCTTGCTCAGGAAGGTGTTGCAGATGAGGATCCCTGATCAGGATGTGTTGTCAGGATGGGCCCCCGCTCCAAAGCGGCGGGGGCCCCAGTGGACCCACAGCGGCGGAGGCCCCCGCCCCAATGCGGGCGGGGCCTCAGTGGTCCCAAAGCAGCGGAGGCCCACATCCAAAAGCGGCGGGAGGCCTGGTGGTCCCACAGCGGCGCAGCCGCCCCAATGCGGGCGGGGACCTCGGTGGCCCCACAGCGGCGGGGGGCCCCGGTCCATAGCAGCGGGGGCCTCGGTGGTCCCAAAGCTGCGGAGGCCCCCTGCCCAAAACGGCCGGGACCCCGGTGGCCCCATAGCGGCGGAGGCCCCTACCCCAAAGCGGTGGGGGCCCGGTGGCCCCAAAGCGGCGGAGGCCCGGTGGCCCCAAAGCGGCGGAGGCCCTTGCCCCAAAGACGCGGGGGGGCCTGCCCCAAAGCGGCGGGGCCCGGTGGTCCCAAAGCGAAGGGGGCCTTGGTGGTCCCAAAGCGGCGGAGGCCCCGGTGGTCCCACAACAGCGGAGCCGCCCCAATGCGGGCGGGGGCCTCGGCCACAGCGGCGGGGGGCCCCGCTCCATAGCGGCGGGGGCCTTGGTCGTCCCAAAGCGGCGGAGGCCCCCGCACCAAAGCGGCGGGGGCCCCGGTGGTCCCACAACAGCGGAGCCGCCTCAATGCGGGCGGGGGCCTCGGCCACAGCGGCGGGGGCCTTGGTGGTCCCAAAGCGGCGGAGGCCCCTGCCCCAAAGCGGCGGGGGCCCCTGCTCCAAAGCGGCGGGGGCCCGGTGGCCCCAAAGCCGCATGCCCCCACACCAAAGTGGCGGGGGCCCCGGTGGCCCCAAAGCGGCGGAGGCCCCCGCACCAAAGCAACGGCAGCCCCGGTGGTCCCAAAGCAGCAGGGGCCCGCGTCCAAAAATGGGGGCCTTGGTGGTCCAAAAGCGGAGGAGGCCCCCACCCCAAAGCGGCAGGGGCCTCGGTAGTCACAAAGAGTGGAGGCCCCCGCCCCAAAGCGGTGGGGCCCCCATTGGTGCCAAAGCGGCGGGGGCCGCCTCTTTTGGATGGGGGCCTCGGCTGCTTTGGGACCACCGAGGCCCCTACCGCTTTGGGGTGGTGGCCTCCGCCGTTTTTGGGACCACTAGGGGGGCCTCGGTGGTTCAAAGGCGGCGGAGGCCCATGTCCAAAAGCGGCGGGGGCCCCGGTGGTCCCAAAGCTGCGGGGCCCCAGTGGCCCCGCGCCCCCAAAGCAGCGGAGGCCACCGCCCCAAAGCGGCGGGGCCTCGGTGGCCCCAAAGCGGTGGAAGCCCCTGCACCAAAGCGGCGGGGGCCCCAGCGGTCCCAAAGAGGCGGGGCCTCGGTGGCCCCAAAGCAGTGGAGGCCTCTGCACCAAAGCTGCGGGGGCCTCGGTGGTCCCAAAGCAGCGGAGGCCACCGCCCCAATGCCTTCGGGGGTCCCAAATCAGTGGAGAACAACAGACAGTAACTGATGCTCAGGGCCAGCTCTCTCTTTGAGCCAGCACCTTGGTGTCTCACTGACATCAGTGATTTCTTTGAGAGGCCAGCCGCTGCACCAAGGGTGTAGCCACACAGTACTGCCACACGCATAAACAACACAAATCATCCAGCTGCAACAGTAACCACACATGCACACACACACACACACGCACAAAACACTCAACACCCACTGTGCACAATCCAGCCAGAGGCAGGTGGCAGTTGGTGGCAATAATCCTTATTTTCACCCATCATGGTACTCCACAGGTCCATCAAGCTGACAACACACACACACACACACACACACACACACACACACACACACACACACACACACACACACACACACACACACACACATACGGATGACACAAAGGCCAAAATTTGTAGCTGGAAATGAGCCATGGCAGCCGCGTGAAAACTGCTTGTCTAATCCGAGGAAAGCAAGTGTTACTAAAACAAATCGAATTTGGTCTTTCGTTTCTTGGCGAAGCTTGTTTGTGGTGCTGTAACGCTTCTGGCTCCTGCTTGTCCCAAAGGCGCCTAGGAGCACGCGTCAGACATGAGAGCAAAACATCAGTGGCCCATGGAGGAAACAAACGCCCACCGTAATTTCACACAGGCCGGAAATGGTTTCAGTGGTTGGGCGCCGGCTTACCATTAATGCCCATCTCAACCCGAAATGGCTCCTGGAAACATATGTACTCCTGGACTGCAACAGTGGTGTGGGATTGTACATGGCCCTGTTGGAGTTGGGGTCTAGCAAGAAAGCCAATACAAATCAACACCAAATACATACCTCGTTTTGTTGCTCAGCCTCCCTTCTGGCAGCCTCCTCCAACGCAGCGTTAACCTTGGCCTCGTTCAGCTCAGCCACTCTGTGAGCCTTCTCCTCTGCGGCCCGTTTTGTGGCTTCCTCCAGGGCGGCCTTTTTGGCTGCGTCCTCTGCGGGAGGGTTTGGCTTTTCTGCATCCCGGCGGGTCGCCTCCTCCAAAGCAACATTGACTTCAGCTTCTTCCACTTCAGCCTTCCAACCAGCCTGTGACGGAGCAACAGACCATCTTTTATCCAGGATGGGAGGCAATCACATACTTTGTATGTGATTACCAACCGTTGAACACGATACAGCAACAAGCATCGGAGCACCGTTTCAATGGTGGAGCACCTTGAGCACATTGCGCGCATAGTGCAACTATCTGGCCATGTGCCCAAACCAAGGACTTGTGCCACTCAAAGATGGTTGCAAATGTGGGAATCCTTGACGCTGTGGGGCAACGTTTACTGATCAAAGGCATTAAATGGTCAATTCAGGTGTAGGGAACAGAAATGTCTGCCACACCAGCGGAGAGTGGCCTTAGACCACTAGAAACGCCTCAACAAACACAAAACCCTGAAAATCGCATCGGAGCCCGTGCAATATGCCCAATTTATCGCGGGTGGTTGGTGCTTTGCAGCGCAGAGGTTTGAATGTGATGCACCCCGTGGAATGCTCTCATGTCCAGTATAATGAAAAATCCGATGTGGCTGCCACACTCACCATTCCACTCCTCTATGTGGTCCCTCCCGCCCTTAACAATGGTTGGGTAACTCCACAATCAATTGTCAATAGGCCACTTTTGGCTGCGTCGTGGGTTCCAAGCACAGGACACCTGGCAGCACTGCACGGCCCTGGGCGGACCTCTGTCCATGTGAATTTTTCATCCATCACCAATGACACCACAGCAGAGCAATTGCATAATCATTGGTCCGTGTTGGGTTTTGGGCAACATACGTCTGCTCGCTTCTTGCAGATGGCGATCAGGAACCGGACAGTAAACGACAGAACAAACACTGCACCGGCGAACAAAGCGATCTTCAGAGGTGGCGCCTGCAGATGTATTCGAACGGACAGATGAGCAGGCAGGTAGACGAGGAAAGCGTAGCCTGATTGCGGAAATAAGTGTAACCCGTCTTTGTTTAAACTTAAATGAACGAAGCAGTCCCGCCAGCTCGCTCGGTTCGTTGCAGCTTGTCACCATGCATGCTCTTTTCACTATTTTTGTTTAGTTCTGCCCTTGCCATGCCTGTCAAACGCCCCGGGCAAGCCTTGCCGATGAGCAGGGGCAGGCTGAGAATACGATTGTTGTAATTACGATAATTACGACGTTTGATTACGATTGTAATTACAATAATTACGCAATTACGGTGCCCATGTTGTTTGTTTCTCCATGTCTGTGGATGGACTCATGTTAGAAGCGCCCCTCCACATTACCGTTGCTGTACAATGCCATTGTGCACCGCCGCAGTTCAGGTCTGGTGGAAATACGAAGCTTGCTATCCAGAACTCCAGCCAGGCTGAATGTTCTTTCAACATCCGCTGATGTCGGAGGGGTGGACAACAATGCTGTGGCATATTTTGCTAAGCTACCTGTTTGTTGTGCCCAGAACTGAAGAGTGTCGTCGATAGACTGAGCCTTGGCCACATCCATTGTTACATACCCGTTCCACTCATCAAGAAAATGATCTGGAAGTTTCAGTAGTGGTTTGTTTGTTTCCCAAGTGGTATCATGTGTACAGAGAAATTGAGGGTTCAACAACTCAAGGCTCTTAAACCGGTCCAACTGCACTTTGTGCTTCAGTGCCTGGGTGTTCAATTCTACAAGGACAGACTTGAACACTTGCAACAGAGCACGTTCGTGTTCTGGCTTTCGCCTACACCGGTCTAGCAAACACTGTACTCGGGGCGACCACTTGGGGTCACCACAGAAAACCTTGGAATCCCTTTTTAATTTAGACCAATGAACAGAAACCTGAAGTATTACACCACGGTCCACAACTTTGGTGCCGCATGGCAGATTTCGTTCTATGAGGTCCAACACTCTGGACATTGGTCACATAATTACATCCACTTACGGTAAATTACGCGTAATTCCGATAAATTTCGAAATTATGGAATATTACGATCGAAACCCTGGCCTGCCCGTGCAACAAGGAGGACAAGGTGGTCCCCCACTCCTTCAAGAACAGTGAAAAGGGGCAATGCGTTCTTTTCTTGAAGACGCCATTGGAAGTCGTGTAACTTTTTGTTGGGGGGGGGGGTTTGCGTTTTTTTCGAGGGATTTTTTTTGGTGCAAGTCGCGTAAACTTTTTTTTGGTGTAAATCGTGTATGAAAAAAACCCCTTTTTTTTTAAAAAAAAAAAAAAAAGGGGGGGGGGCACAAGAACCACCTAACAACTGCCATTGCTACCGGAGGAGGTGAAGAATACAACCCCCGTGGACATTTTGGGTACCTCCGGCATGGGTAAAATAATGGAGCCGTGGCGTGAAAGGTGGTTTTTATACTCATCGCTGGCAGATGGCGGAATCAACGTGGAGCACACCCATATGAGGTGCTCATCATGATGGCAAACAAAAAATGCAATATTCTCTTCGGCCTTTGGCAAGCGGTATCAAAATGACTTTATTGTTGCTGGCGCCACCGGCTACGAAACTCAAGCTAGCGATACCACTTGAGTCCTGTCAGCTCGGGTGAACTACCATTCTTCGCATGCGACCATAATGGCGTGGTGCCAACTAACAGAAGTCAGCGAACACACACTTGTAGATCAAAGGAGTCTTCGTGTCCGATGGCTTCGGCTTTGTACGCGGATTGCTGTTCCGGATATCCTTTGCACGGAACTGTTCTAGCTCTTGAATAAATCATTGGTCGTTCACCCCAAACCTAATGGTGTAATGGGCCATTACCTGACGGCCAGCACTCTCAAGGCACCGTAGGGTCCCAGTGCAAGGGACAAAAATCACAAGTAGCTAGTCCGAGATCCCAACTCAAGGGGCCAACCCAAAGCGCGGGAGTCCATCACCCCAACTCGAGGGGCCACCCCAAAGCGCGGGAGTCCATCACCCCAACTCGAGGGGCCACGCCAAAGCGTGGGAGTCCATCACCCCAACGCTTTAGAGCGGGGGACAAAATCAGAACTGGCCCACAAGTGGACCTGGTGGCTGCATCACCCCTGCCATTTGAGGGGTCCCGGGCGCTTCAGAGCGGGGGACAAAATCAGAACTGGCCCACAAGTGGGCAAATTGGCTACATCCCCCTTGCCGTCTTGGGGGTCCCCAATGCTTCAGAGCGGGGGACAAAAACAGAAGTGGCCCACAAGTGGGCAAATTGGATACATCCCCCCTGCCGTCTCGGGGGTCCCCAACGCTTCAGAGCGGGGGACAAAAACAGAAGTGGCCCACAAGTGGGCAAATTGGCTACATCACCCCTGCTGTCTCGGCGGTCCCCAACGCTTCAGAGCGGGGGACAAAATCAGTAGCCGGAAGTTTTTTTGTTTTTTGGGGTAAATCGCCTTTATTTATTTATTTATTTTGACAAAGTTTAACTCGCTTATTTTTTTTTTTTTGCAGTAGGTTGCATATCAAAAAAAGCGTAGGTCGTGTAACAACAAAAGCGTAACTCGAGTGCAAGCAGCATAACTTTTGTTTTAGGCGTAGGTCGCGGAACCAAAAAAAGCGTAAGGCGCGTGCCATTCATGTTCAAGTTTTTTTTTCCCACACTCGACTTACGCCAAAAAAAAAATAAGCAACTTACACCAAAAAAAATGGGCAACTTACGCCTGACACTAGGTAAACTCACAAACGGCACGGGGAAGGGGTGAAGGGCTGCAACAGGTCATGGGGTTGCAGGAGGAGGGGTTTGAGCAAGACAACGAGCACAACAGGGAGCAGGGCGGGTGAGGAAGAGGGAAGAACATGGGAACACAGCAAGGGGATGGCTGTGCCAATGGGAACAAGAGGCGAGGTGTACTTGCTTGGTTACTAGGTGGGGTATGCTTGCGGCGTGTAGCCGGAAGAAGGGGGGCCGTAGCCAGGGAGTATTGCAAGCAGGGGTGCAGAGGGGGCATCATAGGGATGTCAGAGGCAGCTTTCAAACAAAAAATCTGGAAAGCATGGGTATTTAGCCTGTGGAGGAGGAATCGGGGGGGGGGGGGCATCCAGTCGTTGGAGAGCACTGCTCTTCCCTGAACTGGTCCTGTGAACTCCACCTCACATCCTCAGTGAAGCCCTAGTCAAGGCACGCAATAGTGGTTCATCCTCTGTTCAAGATCTGGCCAATTGCAATAACTCAACAGCTGCAACACATCACACAAAGGAGGCAACAACATACCAACGCAGCTGAAAATGCTTGCATGGACGCAATGAGGCTGGGGGAGGCTGCAGGTGCGGCTGCGGCAATTGCTGGCGCCGCGTCGGCAGCAACTTCAGCAGCAGCCGCAGCTGCGTCTGCAGCAACTTCGGCCACAGCTGGAGCGGCCTGGGCAGAGTAAAATGCTGAGCACCAACAGACCCGCCCCACACAGGGATGGTTCTTCTCTCATTCAACATGCGATCAACAGGATGCAACTCAAGTCAAAATTTGATTATAATCGCTGCTGAGCTTTGCTAACCCTAACCCTAACCATCAGCCGAGCATAGCGACAAAGGATTGCAGGAAGGAGGATGCAATCTGCGTTTCCATGTCTTGTGCTTGTGTGCTTGCGACTCATGGGACCGGTTTCTTATGTAGTGTTGGAACTGTCACTGGGAGGTTTGGTACAAATGACTTGAACACCTTGCTGTTGCGATTCTTGGCTTCCAAACCACATTTGCTTCCATTTCCTTGAGGAAGTAACCACTGTCACACTGAATTCATCATAGGTCACTGTCAGTGCTTGATTATCAGTAGCAGAGCTGGTAATTTGAGATTGCAGGAACCAAAGCCTTTCTTGACGAAACCCAATTTATCGTTCCTAGTCCGCGCTGCATGGGAGAGCTCACTGCTGCAGATGATCGCAGGCTTTTGAACTCCATTTAATTGTCGCGTGAGCACTTTGACCTGCACTGTTTCTAGGCTCTAACAGTGAGTGAAAACCTCATTCCCAACAACAACAAGTCTCAAAGTACATTGACACCGCCACGCAGCCACACAACCCCAAGATTTGATGCATCGATGGGATCAATGATGTCGGCGCCGCTGATGATCACATAAGCACACATGAAAGAGCTAAAAAGCATATTGTCGAGGTACCTATGTGCGCGTCACCCCTCATCATGGCTCACGGTCCCTTACAGTCAGGTTGCGGTCACCAGGCGCCCCATGAACGCCCCCGAAGCTCCGGGCAGCTTGGAGTTGGTCGGAACCAAGCACCCACGTCTCGTCTCTTCAATGTATCTTGTGCAGTGCGGAGAGTATCTCCAGAGTGCTGATGCAGAGACGAGGACTGGGACGATGCTCCAGAAACACGGCCAGCATAAGCAAGGGATACCGCCAACTCACTCAACTCATTTCTTGGCCGTGGGACAGCTGTCCCCGATCCAGCAGAGCTGTGCGGCAGACGCAGTCCTGCACAAACAAACAATCGTGAGGGTTAGGCTTTTTCTCCTGTCCCCCCTCTGATCTGCTGCCCCCCCCCATTTTCCCACAACCCCCCCCCCCCATCACTGAGGCTTCTCCCATCAGCCCCCTCCCTGTTTTTCGTTTAATGACAATCCTCACAGATACATTCTCTGGGTTGGAAGGTCCTGTTTTTTCAGGAGCCCACCCAGACATGTTTATTTGTTCCAGACATGTTTATTTGGGCCAGACATGTTTATTTGTTTTTTGCTCACTCTTTTTATATTTTTTCTGCGCTGGTTTACCCGGTTTTTTCAGGAAGCATCCCAACCCTGCTTTTCTGCATTCGCATTTTCAGGATCCCATTCAGAGTTCCTCCCAGAGTATCTCACTTACTGATTTTTACTTTCCCTCGCTAGAACGCCCTGTTTTTTCAGGTGCCAGTCCAGCTCTGGGTGTCCAGATCAGCCCTGCTTCAGGTGCAAATCAGTGTATTTTGTTGTTCTTCTACACGCCTTTTTAACTATTCTTGCTATTTATTCAATAATTCTTAAATACTCTTGCTCTCGCTTTCCTATCTTCCCTGCGATGGCCCTGTTCCAGGTGCAGACCAATCAGCATATCAATTCTTCAGTTTATCAAACTGCCCTCCTTGTCGCGCCAGCTGCACAACAAGCTGAACAATCCAAATGTAATTCCTTCACGGCCTTTGGTGCCTCTTTTGGCAGTGCTTAGCACCCAGGGGAGTCCGCAATGGCACAGCAAACTTGTATGGGTCCCATACCCACGGCTGTCCGTCGATGAACCTCGCAAGGTGAGCAGTTTGTGATGAATTTTGGGCGGGAAACCGCCATATCTAAAAAAAAAAGTGATAGTGAGGTGGGCAGAAAGGGGGGTTGCATGTCACGCAGGAGTGGTAAGCAGCATGCCCATGCCCTTTCGGCAGAATACACCTGTGGCAGCAAATTAATGCCATGCCATGCCATGCAGATGTGATTTTGCAAATGACATTCCCACCCACAATGCAACCCACCACGGCATCAGCTTGCGTGAAAAGGACAACTGGGAATCTTCATCATCTAGTGCCACACGTAGGTCCTTGTGATACTCGCAAAATTCTTTGAACGTGATGGTGGTATTGCCATCTTTGTCCCGCTTGTTCAGTCTTCAAAATCCCGCATATGCAGTTTGGCACCAACAATCCTGCCCCCACAGATCCATTGTTGTCTGAACAGGCAGGACCAGGCATTTGATAGTCACCACTGTGCACCGGTGGCACTGCTGCTGTGTGCTGTAGGATACAGCACCATTGGGAGGGGGTCCCCTCAACTGTAGGCCCTGCCTGTGCAGTCCACCTGCCCACTCAACGACCGCTGAGCCCACCTCAAAGGAGGTGCAACACGAGCCCAACATGGGGCCGTACTACCCTCGGTGGTGGCTTGGCTGCAGGGCTCATTAGGTTGGGACGTCCGCACAAGCACAGGTACCCTTGGCGGTGGCACACCCCGTGTCGTATCACTTGGACTGGACTGCACAACCACCAAGATGCCAGGTGTACCAGGCAAGAGGACCTCTCCGGCGAGGCCAGCTCTGCCCCCGATGCCCACCTATGCCAGCCACCTCTGTTGTGTGCCTCCACCGTCCCCCTCTGTGTCCCTCTCCACCAGCCGCCTCCAATGTCCGCCTCCAATGTCCCGGTCCGCCGTTCACTTGCACCGTTTGTCTCACTTGTGGACATACTTGCATGCTTTTCCCGGTCCGCCCAACAATCCGTTGGTTTGTCTCCCTGTGCAAGGGTCTGTGTGTCTATGCATCCATGCCTTCATCCTTTGGGGTAGCTGGCACATGGGCTGGTCTGAGAGCCTGACAATGATTGCCTCCTTCCCTCCCTCCCTAGTGTATCATGCTGCAGCCCTTTGCTGCTGTTTCCCCTCGCCCCCCCTGCCCCCTCCCGGTGGCGGCAGTGCGCATGCTTGGCATCTACAGCATCCATGGGTCTACTGCTCTTGGGGGATTTTCTGTTTCTCTTGTGCCTGCACTTCCGTTGGCTCCGGTCGCCTGGTGTTGGCAACCTACGCTCTTTAGGGGAGCCGATGCTAATGGCAGCGGTCCCCAATAGCCGCACAAGTGGGACGGAGGGCTCCTTGAGGGCGTCGCCGACTTTGCAGGAAGTCGCGTGGCGCTCACAACCCCATGCCGAAGAGGACCTGCAGGTGAGCCCCAAAAGCGGGCCCACGGAGATAGAGGGTAGGGGCAGGATAGGTGCATTGCTTTGGGGTCCACAAGATACCGCAAGACTTGGAGGCCAGGTACAGCCGACTACTGTGGCCGCATGCGCTTCCAACCCCACCAGTTCATCCACATCACTTTCGTTATCACCTGTGCCACCAGTGCCATTTCAGGCGGCGCTGCCCATGCTGGCTCCCATCAGCACCACTACCGCCCTTTGGCTTTTGCTCGCCCCCTGTTTGGGGCACGTGCAGCACCTGCACCCTAGCGCTTGCACCGTCTAGTTTTCGCACACTATTGCAGGTGTCTTGCTTGAGGCATTTGCGCATACCCTAACCCGCGGGCATCGGGAATGGGAAAACTGGTGGCTGCATGTTCGAATGGGCCCTTCTCCCTCAAACACCTCAACGCAAGGCTTAAGGGAAGGTGGGCCTACGGTCTCCCGTTGCAAGAGGGGCATTAATAGGTTCTCCAAACGCCGATTGCTACAAATGACATCCAAAGCACGGTGGGTTCCCTGCGGCATTGCACCGGAGCGGATTTGTTAATCACGATGAAATCCCCCCCCCCTTGCGCAAGCACGCTGAAAGTCATGAAAACAATGGTTAGACGGGGTCCCCTGCATACACAAGCCCGCGCTTGCGCACGACGTGCAGCATCACACACACACACACACACACACAATGTACAAGTAAATTTCAGCATGTTTTGGACGTCTTCACTGCCCATTACAGGCACCAGGAGTTGTGGAATAGAAGGGCAACTAATTATGGTGGGCACATGCTCACCGGTGGACCGGATGCACGTAACAGCTATGCCAGCGATAGCAACATTAACCATGGCCCAAAATCACATCAAAACAAATAGCATTAGCTTGCAGTGAGCAGGAGGAACTACCACAAGCATGATCCGCCCCCCGTTCCCCTCTACAAATGGAACACAACCGCGTCAAGTTACATTTTTGACATTTCTTGACATTTCATTTTGACATTGACCACAAAAACCACGGTCAGAAAAAACTAAGAAACACCGGTGAGATAGAGTGCCGTGCTTGGACAAGGGGGGGGGGGGGTAGCTGGGCAAGCAACGGTGTGATCTCATGGGAAGTGGGCGGCTGCATCTTGTCAACATAAGCGTGCTAATTCAAAAATCCTCAAATAGCTGACCACCAGGGTCTCAAATGTATATTCCTCTTACCAATTGCCCCACACGCCAGGCACAAACTATTCTTAGAGCATGGAGTCTACCAAGCCTTGCCTTCGCCACATCTTCCAAGTTCCGCAGTTCTTTGAAAGGGGAATGGGACAGGTGCTTTCCATAGTGTCATGCTCAAGGGGACTAAATGCTGAACCATGTCGAGCTTCTAGGTAGACGCTTGTGCGGTGATACGCGGATTGTTGTTTGTCATGGTAAAATGATGGCCCATGGTTAAGTAGTGATAGTGCATAGTTGTTGGCAATGGGCTCAATGCGAGGGATTGCTGACAAAAGGTACCCAAAATTCGGACTAGGGACCCTCATGCATTCATAGGGATGAGAATTGTGACGGATGTCGCTATCTTTCTTGTTTCAACCTTCTCCACGGTGCGACCAACACCCAATTCCAGGTTTCCCGAACTTTAGCAAAGGATTGATAGGGCACAAGGCAACAACCACGATCAAACCTGTCGGCATCACAACTTGGGCCCGAGGCAATACACTCGAGGTGAAATGTTGCAACGGTGAAATTGACTTTGGCGTCCTTGCAACAAAGAGGCCCAAGCTGAGGACGGAGCAAACCACGAGCCCGCGAGCCTTCAACTGTGGAAATCGAGGGTTACAATGGAGTGCGAATGAATAAGGAGGTTGCCTCGAACCCGTGCAAAACAAAGAAGGTGTTGGCATTCTTGAAAAGGTTCACAAGCACACAACACACATGGTATTTTAGTCGCGGTCGTTTGGGTTGGACCAAGACCCCCATTGTGCGATCATACCAAGTATGCTTCCACATACGCATGCATCGAATGGTGGGACTCGGATTTTTCGCAAAACGACTTACTTGACATTTGTCTGCCAAATCGCTTTCGTGCTACATTTTTCAGAGGCACGTGGCCACAAAGGACGAGCTCCATCCGTGGAATTGGAGGTTTTCGAATGTTTAGTTTTGCCCTTTCTTTGTGTTGGTGTGGGTGTGTGTCACATGCAATGCACGATGCGCGCGTATATGCGAAGGCAAACAACGGTCAATTGGTGCTTGGCAACGTCCCATTCACGTTAGCACGCTGCAAAAGCGGAAAAGCCATTCCATTGCCACAAACAAGTGCCACATTTCCGCGCACATGTTTTGCATGATTGCAACACCTGACTCCGCTGCCTAGTGTGATCTCTGTACTCTTCGAGAGTGCGATAGTCATTGTGTGGAGGAAGTGCAATCTCTGGAGTCGTGAACATGCCTTTCGGAAAAAAAGCGAGATCGAAAGGCGTGCCAATGATCCGCGTTCGAAACAACGCGTAGCCGATTACAAATTGCACAAAAGCGGCCCACCACCGATTTCGGTCGCAGGTGTGACGATTCTCATAACACCAACAATAGCTATCGTTTTTGGGAGCGAACATGTCGTGTGGAGACTCCAAAGTGGATTCCGATTTGCTAGGTTCACCACTCAGGCAAAGTTGATTGGAGTGGTACAAGAGGCATCAATCGTACACTTACCATCGAGCAAATGAATTCCTTCACCTTAGGCCGAGGGGTGCATTGCAAACGTCTCTACCACGTTTGCAAAGCACACACTGTATTCCCATTTTTGGGGTGCCGCTTTGCTTGCAATCATCGTGTCAAGCAAAGCATGCAACGCCACATGGGGCGCGAGAGGATATTACGGCAATCGTCCGAGATTCGTCTCACTGAAGTATTATTGTCGGCTCTTCCAATGGATGCACTAGTTTTTCGGATTACGGGCTCATACTCCAAGCGTATTTGTGGCATACTGTCCGCGCAACGTACGGCATGCGCGGAGGTAGGTTGGAGCCTAAGATTGATTTGTAGAGCTTGAGCTTTCTCTTTCACCTTTGGATTATGGCGCCAATAGCTAGCTATTTGAGTAATAATTGCGCATTGAATTGGGTTGATAATGTCATGAAGGCACAAAGGGTTGGGTCGTTTTTGCATGCAAGGTCCAAGAGTGAAACTTACTCAACTTCTTCCTCAGCCCTTTCTAACGTTTGTTAGTGCCCCGGTTGTAGGTTAATCGTGCCCTCGAAATGACTTCACCGACAATTAGGACATTGCAATGTCGGTAGTGGACTGCCCATTTGCTGAAACGTGTTGGTGACAACCCACGCCTGAGAATTCGATTGCTGATGATGAACAGCAGGCGTGCAAATAAATAGAAAACTGCTCACAAATGCATCTGAAGCTGCAGAGTATGATCATAGGACATTGATTCAATCATTCAATCGTTCACACGTTTGGCATGTTGTTGTATGCACGTAACACAAACGTAATTCAAGCACGTAATATCTTGTCAATTAGACACATGCAACGCTCATCAAAATGTCTCGATGTCGATGATGTGAACCACAAAGGGAACCTCAAATGTTCAAAGCGACGAACCACGTGAAACATGGTTGGCACGAAACGAGTTCCAAAAGCACTACTAGAGTATTGCTTCCGTGTGACGCTTTTCTAAAGACTAAGATAATCTTTTGCAATAAGCAATGCAGGCGGCAGGGCAACAACCCGCCAATGATGCATGAGAGGCTGCCAACAAAAGCGTGTGAAACAATGTGTAAGCGAGTGCGTAGTCTTACAACACATTGGACCGTTGGCATGCCATCACGTTGCCTTTCGTGTAACCGCACCATTTTGCCTTACTTGTGCCTATCTAAAGACTCGCTACAGCACTCGACGGCTCGCACGCTCAAGCGCTTGAAACAATTGGTTTTTAGGCACATCCTTGGTTGCGCAAACATTGAAATCGATGGTTTCCAAATTTTGGCTTCGTGGAAAGTGGTAAATGCTTGTGCTGTTATTTGCGCTTTTCAATCAAAGACATCGCCGTCATGAAATGGCCAGAACGCTGATCCACAGTACTTACATTGTGGATTTCGATATGACATCTTTGAGATGATTACATGCATATATATATATATATATATATATAAAACACCAGACTTCAGAAAAATCAAAAGCATAAACTGAGGAACTGCTTCTGCAGATGCGCTTGCGACGCAGGGGCTATGGCGAAGTGTTGATATGACCGGTCACTGAGGATTTGCTTTGCTTTGCTTGCTCGCAAGCCTTGAACCCCAGTTGGAAAAGTACATTTTAAGAGACTGTCAGCAAGGACCCCCGTTGTGTATTTGTGGCCAATTTTGTCCAAAATTTGACCGGCAATTTCGGAAGTTTCCCGGAGATGTGCCAAAATGCCCCACCCCCCCAAGGTTGTACATGGTACATGACTTAACCTAGCCATGCCTGCAGCGGCTGGTGGATGGAGAGGAGGGGGACCCCCCCCCAACCAGGCTAGCCGGCTGGAAGCCATTTTTTCATAAACCCCAAACGGTGAAGAACGTTGCCATACGGGTAGTAGGCACGTCTACCATAGCATTGCACTTTCGCTTGTTGTTTCGGTACCTCTTTTTATGCGCCTTTCCGTAGCCTACAATGGGTGTGTTCATAGGTGGCTCACTACTTGGCTACCGGGAACAGTGGTGCGCGAAGACCGGAAATACCCCTTCTTGTATTTGGGCTGGAAATAGCTCCGGCCTTGAAATACTTTAATTGGGAATGTATCCCACTTGCCAATTGAGTGTGGAAAATAAGGCACACTATTGTTTTTATGCCAAAGATGGACCATTGACACTTCACACACAACACAACTCAAATGTAGTACCCCCCCCCCCGACAGTAGACCTGGGTCTCTTAATTTTTTCCCTTGGAAACGGAGGCACCTTGAGTCCAAGTGGCTTGAATGCTCTGTGGCAAAGATTACGTGAGCCGGTGAGGCAAAGCCATTGGCAAGGCTACCTACCACCCACAACAGTGGCGGACCGGCCAGCTATACCTACATGGGTTTGTCCCTTGTCGACCAACTCCTTGGCAACGGTTGTCCGCGCGTTTTTGTCCCCATCCGTCATGTATAGTTGGAATCACAACTTGTCGAATGAAACAATTCTACCTACCACCCAAGGATGGAACTTGATGGACTGTGTCCCGACTCACTAAACGGCTCATCGGCCGAGTAACTAGGGTCGAGAAAGCAAAGCCCAAATAGACAAATGTTTGTTCTAAGATTTGGTAGTGTTCGCCAACATTCTTTGTAGTGGTCCATCATTCACAATCACCTCTCAAGGCTCGGCAGATGCGGTACCGAGTCTCTCATTATACCTATGTAGCCAATTATAATACCAACTTTCGCGAACCTCACCATGCTTGAACAAGGATTGAAGTTTGGTTCCTTGAATCTAAGTATTACAATGGGAAATTATTTCTTCCTTAAACATGGGAAAGTTAAAACACATCACATGGATGCTTAGATAGGTAAATAGGGGCCAAAGTGCCTCTTCGAAGTGCAATACTTGAACAACCATATTTCTCCCTTTTTTGTCAGATTCTCCACAATTATAAGGAGATCCTCTCGGACTTCTTTGGTGATCACGGATCATTAGAATTTGGTTCCCAAAAGGATCGCGCAGATGTGGATCGTAATGCCAGCGTAGGCGAAAAACTCGGAATCCAAAAACATGGCATTCGCATGCAACACCACGGGGTAATGCCTTTGTGGGTGTGTTCTTCAATATGTCCATTCAATTCAAAGCAAAAGATGGCGTAGCACTGCCAAGGATATCCTTTTACGACATGTCTCAAGGGACATTGTCAAAAAAAAAAAGCGCCGCAAAACTCATTGGTGGCGCCAAGTTACCTCCCCAGGACTTTTGTTGCACCTGCTGAAATGATGGTTGAAACTATGTGGTTTGAACCATGAAAACCCCGCCTCCCAACCAAAATTGCTCAAAGTGAGCAAAAGACGGTGTAGCAGTCTTCGGCCAAGGATATCCTTTTAGGACATGTATCAAGGGTAAAAAAAAAGTGCCGCAAAACTCACTGGTGGCGCCAAGTCCCCCCCCTCCCCCTCGGAGAAGAAAATAACCCCTAAAAAAAACAGGGAAAGTTTGGTGAAAATTTACGAAGTGAACATGACGGCCGTGTTGCTGCTTGTCTTTGTGCGCCTGAAGAGCAGCGGGACTGACGGGCTTGAAGAGCAGCGGGACTAGCGGAAACACCAAGACTTGGGATTGAAGATTAAAAAACGTTGCACGACCTATTAGATATGAGCTGTATATGAATACATTATCGTATTCTATACAAAAAGGGCTTTCAAACAAGAGAAATTGTGCATGCTCTCGGATACTCGATTAAAATTGATCCGCGATTTGGACATGTTTGGCATGTCACACTCCATGTTTGAGTGGTGGATGGCCACAAGACACGACTGCCCATTAGCTTGCCCCATGACCATTTGTAGACAATTTGTCGCAGAATGGTCTGAGGATCGATCGGGCGATGTTCGAGGCGGAATTTCTCAATTTAGACACTCCGAGTCCTGCTGGTATGCACATGTGCCTCCACCCCAACTCCCCAACTTCTTCCATTTACGCGGTGCATGTGGTAACGTGAAGTGGATGGCTTTTACTAACGCCCCAAGGGATGCCAATGCATTGGTGAGGTAGATACATACACCATGAACTGACAAGGACGATGTGCATAGTTCTGTATTTATTAAAGGGCAAGCTTTCCCTTACTTCTTGTCTCGTACATAGCGTTGGACCCAGAAAGCGGAAAGGCTTTGACTTTGCGTTGCAATGCTGCGGGCATTGAGAGTTTCCGTCAAGGTATGCTCGAATGCTTTGTGGAACCCTTTAGCACCATTGTGCCATGCCATTTTGATGATGAGATGACCCTGCGAGTTGTGCGGTGGCACGTAAGTCGGTGAATTGGGGTGTACGTGTTGTGTGCTATTGTGCTTGTTTTTGCGTCGCAATGATTGCACCACCGTGGCTGTAATCAGGGAAGTACGAAGAGGCATGCGCCGCTTTGTTCCAAGCAGAAAAGATGACGCGTCCCGAGAACATTTTGATCTATTTCGACGATGACCCTATCCTTGCAACGTCGCTCCGAGCCAACACGTTCAATTGCTTGGCAGCCCTCGAGAAAAGGCATGTCCGGCATACCACGTTTGCTTTGCCTGCAGCGGTGCTATGCTCGTTGGCCCATGCCGAGCATCGCTGCGGTTGCGATTGCCATTGATGTCAACCTGTGGGTGTCATGTAGTGCAAGAATCCATTGACAAACGACCTAACACCTGAGGGAAAAGCCCAGGTGTCATCCTGAATGAGCCCTGTGTCTTGCAGCCGTCTGTCACTTCCATGTACTCTGCATTTCATCTAGGACTGAGCTCAACATACATTTTGCGTGGGTGTATCGCATCATGGTGTCAACCCAAGTGCACGAGCCCATTATCTTGCCGCTTGCATGCCCATGCACGTCGCACCTTGGCACACACTTGGCTTCCCAAAACGTGCATGTACCACATGTACCATGTGCCACATCCACAAGGATGTGGTACATGTCCATTTTTCACATCCATGTGCTTGACCTTGGGCAGAGTACAATCAGAATCAGCAATAGCAACCATCAGCATAGCATAACCATAGCAGAACGTGCCTTTTGTTTCATTGCTGTGGGCGCTCTGTATTCGCAGATTGTAGGTTGTTGTTGGCGAATGTCAACAAAATTGTTGTCGACTCTATGGTCTGGATGGGGGGCCTTCGTAGACGGCACGTGCAATTCTGTTGGGCTACTTGGGATTTTCTTGGCTGCTTTCGGGCATAAAGATCCAGTTTGCTGTGTGAGTTCTTCCTGTTGCAGGCAAGGCAATCTTGAGGAAGCGCTGAAGTATTTGCTGCAGGTGTTACAGCTCGAGTCTGCTCACAGGCACCCGAACACAAACATAAATATAGCCTCGCTATTTCTCCAGCTACAGAGGTGTGCCTCATGTGCTGGTCATTTGGATGGTGTGGCATTTCTCCGAACACATGTGCTGTGCCGTCGCTTGCCGCCCTGGAGGGGCGGATACTTTATGGAGATACATTGGAAGGTTGCAATGGTCACGGTGTGCCAACCGCTGTTTTCATCTTTTTGGTCTCCAGGTCGCTGGGACAGGGCAGAAGAAATTTCTGTTCCAACTGTGGCAAGTTCTGCACAGATGGCGAATTCATAAGTCAGCATTAGCAGCAGCATTGTCCTGTTTCATCATGTCGTGTCTTTCACTGCTTGTAATGCATTAGTGGAATGGAAGTAATCTCAAAATCAGTCAAGAAAAGCAACACTTTCGCCGCCCTCTACGAATCAGCCATGCAGGCAAGTTGCGGTCCAGAGTTCACGGAAGTAAGGGCAAATTTGTTTTAAGAATGGGGCAAGCTGTCAGCCGTTGTTCTGTCCCTTCTGATGCCTATTTTTCTTGGTTTTTTTCGCGTCTGCCAAAGTTTTGGCAAGAATTCAGCCTCAAATTCACAAGGGGAACCCAGTTTGGGGATTTTCGCAGGGGTATTGAAAAGTTCGCCTGTTTCATCTGGCAGGACCTTCCACACTGTTGTGGTGGATCATGTTGTGGTCAATCCTTTTCCACCGCACTTCACCACACCACACCACAGTGCACTACACCACACCACACCCCATGCCACCCCGCCCCACACCACACCACACCACGCCGGCCCCCAACACCGAGCCTGGGATTTGGTTCCACGACCTGCCGGTGCTGGCGACCCTGCGTGGCACTATTGTTGCAGTGGATGTTGGAGCCACGCCGGCGTGCATGGCCATGGAGGGTGTCGCTCAGTGGGCCTGGGGTGTACCAAGCCCCATGTCGCTTCCGGGGCAAGGGGCGATGGAAAAGCCCTGCTCATGGAGGTCCCCAGGCCTTGGGGAAAGCACCATGTAGTGGCGGAGCACTCCCCACACTTTCAAGTGGGCAAGGGCATATACCTCTAGTGGTGGGCAAACATGCGGTGCCAGGTCACCGAAGTGGTGGACCCACCTCCGTCCTATTGCTGCCGGATACGAATTCGGTGGCACGGCCGGTTGATCGGAGTCAGCCCTGCGGAGAGGACATCGGCTACCGCACCTTCCTCCAGGCTTTCAACATCCGGGCCCTGGCCGATGTACACGTTGCCCCCCCCCCCCGGCACCTACTCCTGCTTCCAAGGAGAAGGCAGCCGTATCTACATGGCACGCCGACTCCCCCGTGGTGGTGGCCTCCTACCACTACGGGTCTAGCACCCTATTCTCGGACCACTACCTCCCCCTGCTAGTGGTTGCCACCCACCCCGTCGCAAGGGACGACAAACCCCACCCGGACGCCACGGCCCGCACCGCGGAGCACCACATGCCCTGGGCGGCCCTGTCCCCGGAGGAGGAGGCGGATTACAGGCGTGCAGTTGCCGCCCGCCGGCTACCCCCCCCGGAGGAAGTCCCGGAGGTATGGCCCCGCCGATTACAGCAAGCCATGTATGACTAGGCGCTGGGTTGGGACAAGGTCCGGAAACACACGTACCGGCCGTACCGCCTCCGCCAGCGCCCGGTGGAACGGTGGAAGCCCGGCACCCCCACCAGGTACAAGCAGGGAAGGCGCTTAGGCCGGATCCGGCCCTCCCGACTGCTGATGTCTGCACTAACATCACTTGGTACCCCCATCTTGGTGAGGATGACCAGCGCACGTGTGCCATGTCATGCGAGACCACCAATCGTGCCGGCGACTAGGCAAGCGTGGGAGGGTGACACTCCTACTCAAGGACCCCAGCTGGCTGGTGGAGGAGGCCAACATCCGGGGAATTACGGTCTCCCCACACGTGTCCAAGCTGGAGCCCGATGCGTTCTACTCGGAGCCCCCCCCCTCCCCCCCCCGGTGTATCAGCCAGCATGGGAGGCCCGTACCTCGTAGGAGGCATGAAGGGCGTATCCCCCCACGAGGTCATGCGGACGGTCCACATGACGTTGGACATGGCGCGCCTTTGGGGACAAGTGGTGGATGTGCTCATCACCGACTTGGCCAAGTACTTCGACGCCATCACCCAGGACGTCCACCCGGTGGTGGGTAGCCACATTGGGCTAGGTACCCAAGACCACCTCTTCGCCCACACAAAGGGGTAGAGGTACGCGATGCCACTAGGGCCACTATAGAGGTGGATGCTGCAGCAGCAGCTGGGCATCCCCCAGGGCACAATATAAGGTGTACACGTGGGGGTCGGGACAACACTCCCCTTTGTCAAGTACATGGGTGTGGTGTATGGAGCGCACGCGGTCCGCCCAATGGCCCACCCCATAATGATGTGGGTGCATGACACCATACCCGCCCTCGACAGGGGGGAGAATTAGCCTATGCAGGGGGTCCTCGTGGACCCGCTCACCTACTTCCAGGGGGTACTGCGAGTCTCGGTGCCGGACAAGAAAATCCAGCACGGCTCCACTCGAGACCTCAAACCCCTACAATCCCCCGCCCTCGAGGTGGTGGATGCGCACATAGGGTGCACCTGGGTCATGGACGCCCCACAGGCTAGGGAACGGGCCGTGTGGCACTTGCGGCAACTCACATCAGCTCCATGCCTCTGGTACAGGGGCACCGATATCTTACTCCAAGGGAGGCCCCCAGCACCCTAGAGCATCTCGGCCATTGTGGCAGATTTATGGGGACACATGAAGCCCCAACGTATGGCGCCTGACGCGGCCATGATGGTGCTAGAGGCCAAAGTCATGCCGAAGTTGTTTGCCGCGGCTAGCCGTGCCACCTGACGGCTACCATCTAGCAAGCAAATGACGCGCTGGTGGTGTGGTGCTGGAAGCACGTCACATGCACATCCCGCCCCGCCCACACGGAGACACTGTGGGGACCTTGGATGGATGGTTGTCTCGGGCTGCGCCGCTCGGAGCACTCGTGGCAAGTGGCCGTGGCCAGGGAATGGGTCCACCAAGGAGCGTGGGCGAATTTCTAGTGGGCCAAGAGGGCGTACTTGGCAAAATGCCATGCCCACCACGGTGGGTGTCCTGCCGTACTCACCCCGGGCCAATGGACCCACCACCGCCACTCCTCCCACTTGCTGCGCAGCCTGCAGCTGGTCGTGGACCAGGTGGGCCTGCCAATGTGGCTCCCGGGGTGCTGTTCTCTGACGTCCCCCATCCTCGTGCTCAGCCCCCCCCCCCCCAAGGCGCGGGCAAGCCCGGCCGCATCTTCCCCTAGCGGTGACCACCCGTGACACTGCGTATGGTAGCGTAACCCACGTCCAGCTGCCCCGGGTAGTCTACTCATTGGCGCAGATGCTGGGACATCTCGGGGACTTCTACACCCCGGATGGGATGCTATGCATCACCCAAGACCTACGGACACGGGCGCCCCCAGGCCGCACAGTGCACACAGTGCGAGACTGGCTCCACCGGCACCGCACAACCCTGCGGCCCCTGATAGGGGCTCCTGCCCCCCGTTGGCAGCAGGCCCCCATGGATTGGGCGCCGGGCCCGCCTCCACGGCCGTCATAGGGGGCCGCGAGGCAAAGACCAACCAGGAGTGGGTGGTCTACCACAGTGGGCGGGCAATACGGATAACTTCGGCCATGGAGGACGCCATGGCTGTCATGGGGTGGTCTATGGTGCTCCTGGTCTGCGAGCAGCCACGCCAAGACCTTCCCAGCGACACCTGCCTCCACCGACTATTGGTGAGCCTCGTGGACATCAAGACGTAGGCCGACCCCCCCTGCATGCGTGCCTGCAAGAGCACCTGCGGGTGACCACGATCCTGCAACTGCACGCCGTGGGCACAGGAGGCCCCACTATGGTGTGGCACCGCGACCCACCGGACCACCGATATTGGGAGTAGGCGTCCCAAGCACGGCATGTTGTGCTGTCCACAACCCGCCGCCGGAGCCGTGGATAGAACTCCATGCGGAGGCAGTGGGGCGCTTCAGGTACCCAACCTGGTGCCTGACCCACGAGTGCCCGGGGCACCCCCACAAAGGCCCGCTCTACATGGCCCTGCACGCCCCACAGGCCCTGCCGTCGGAATGGGGTCCCGCGCTCCGGACGCACTCACGGGAGCATTTCGGGGTGCATGCCATGCTGTAGCCCCACCGGGCCCCAACCCAACGGCGGCGCCCATGTATCTGCACCCCTGGACGGAGCCAAATATATGGTTCCATGACCTACTTCCGCTGGCCACGATCCACGATCCACGATCACATAGTAGCGACCGACGCCGGCACCACCCCAGCGGGCATGGTGATGGCTCTCACGTACGAGCATGCGCTAGGGCAGTACATGACCGTGGCAACCTCACCGGACCTCCCAAGAAAGAGAGGCCCTGTCTCTGCTGCTTTGTGTGAGGCAGCTGGCGACACAGCATGGCGTCTACCGGGTTGTACCGGACTCGGAATTGGCGATGGGCACCCTACGCACTTACCAAGAGGGCGGACAATGTGGAGACGGGATACACCATCTCTATGCGCGGACCTCGGGGGTGGAGCGCCTGGCTCCAACCGGTGCAATCAACATAGTGGTCACGCCCTCCCAATGGATCACCAACATCAACGTACGGCTCGATGCAGTGGCCGGAGAAGAGCCATAGGCAGACCTCACCTGGATTATGCGCTGCCCCTACGCATGCTTACCCCCGGTAAAGTTCCGGGACCACTGCCTGCTAGCCCCTACGGACCTACAGGAGTGGTTGCAGAGCAGGCAACAATCCCCACTCGGGTACGCTACGAACACCGGTGGGGGCCGAACTACTGGCCAAGCCTCGCCTTGCCCATGATTCACCAGTGACCAGTCACGGCATCTCGTGGCCCACTGCATGCGCAACCTGCCCACCATGACTGTGCTGGCGGAACGCTCGGTACACCACAACGTACGACTGAGCACGGAGTACTTGCTGTGTGGCAGCGGCCCCGAAACGGCCCGCCACCTGTGGGAGTGCCCAGTGCAGTCCCATGAGTGGCACCCGACCCGACAGCGCCTGCATACGTGGCTCACCACCTATGTTGGGCCGCGGGCTTCACGAGTGCAGGGCCAACTATGGTACTCCGCCGTCCTAGAACAATGGTTGGCGGCGATCACCTTGCCGTCCCTGCGGGTGGCCCACCTGGGACTCGCGGGGCCACACGACATTAGGACGGAGTTCATCCGGCAAGTAGTGGCGGGGTGGCACAGAAAGTGTGGCTCGCCCACGCCAAGGCCCGGGAAGGCCTCATCAAGGCCTGAGCGGGGCCCGGAGGGACCATGGCGTGGGCCTTGCGGGAGCGGCAAGGAGTCCACAAGGCAAACATGAATTGAGCCCGCCAAACGTGGGGACGGCACCGGCCACTGCACAGGTGCCCAACACACAACACACAGCGCGCATCTACACACACAGCCCTCCCGGCTTGCATTACCCGGCTTGCATTACCCGCATGCAAGACCATCCCGGCCATTGCCTTTTGGTAACAGCGCCCTCGGCACACCACACCACATCACACTAGACAACACGGCAGACGATACCAAGCAGACAATCGAGGCCAAGACCAAGGGGCCTACAAGGCACCCGCAGCCGCCTGCCCAAGGCAGGGGAGCTGGCACCCAACAGACAGGGCTTACGGTTAGTGTTAGGGTTAAGGATCAGGGCCCACCTGTTTTGCATTTTCCTGTATGCAAGACATCCCGGCCATTACCGGCTCATCTGGTAACGACGCCTTCGGCACACCACACCACACCACACCACACCACACCACAGCACTGCTCCTTTGCGCCTCGAGGCCTTGAGGAGAAGGACTTGCTCAGGGTCAGGCCGAAGGCTAAGAAGTGCACACCATTCACATGACAGGGGGCAGCACACACTCTGGGCCAACCTGAGGATCTCAAGACGGTCACACAACAGATTTGAACGGCAGGGCAGGACAAGAGAATTTGAGGTCCACCCACACTTATGAAGCAGGGAAGGGCTATGTGTATCTGGTATTTGGTCTCCATGATACTGTGAGAGGGAAGTGTCTGCGTGCTTTTTGCCTTAGGCATTCAGAGGCCCTGCAACATGCCAAGAAGTCTTTGAGGGTGCTGCGGGACCGAGAAATGTCAGAAGGCCCGCTTACAGTGAAGGATAAGCAATTGATGGCGGTGGCGTACCATTATTTGGCGTTGGCTCAGGCTGCTTCCGATGATGCAGAGACGCGAGCATCGAGCCAAGGTTGAGAACTGTCAAAGAATAAAGAGCACAGGGCAGGATAGTGCATCTGGTGTTTTAGATTGTCAATCAACAAAAGTACATGTGACATGTGCGCAGCATCCCACCGCTCACAGCTCAGGGGCAGCATTTAAGACCTTCAGGGGCGGCTCGGATTTGTGCACTTGAGAGGTCACGGTTGCAGTCTTGACTCTGATTTCAGGACCTGGGCCTTAAAGGCAGACAGGACATAATGTCCAGGGCACGTCACAACCCGCCGGCGATTGTTCCATGCCGTCATATCTGATGTGCGCAGGGGAATGCACTAGCCAGAAGCAACGTGAGTATTTATTCGTGAGTATTTTATTTGGCCCCCGAACCCAGAATCACAAATTCTACAGCCCAAACCTCAGCCCCATAATGCCCCCCGCACTTTCTTACCCCCTCCATGCACATCCCTATCTGCTCCACGCACTTCCCTGCCTCCTTCATGTGCCACCCCCCTGTCCTTCTCCATCCGTGCACTTCCTTGACCCCCTCCACTCATTGACTGTCTGATCCACAACCTTCCTACGACCCCGTCCACGCACTTCCTTTTCATTTCACCACCTTCTTCTCCTCCACTTCACTGTGTTGTGAAGTGAGTGGAGTGGGCAGGAGGTGCGTGGAGGAGCCAGGGAAGTGCAGGGAACAGGCTGAAGCCTGGTATGGTGACCAAGGAGCCAAACTGCCAATCCCAAATAGCAATTACCAAACCCGAAATCACATGGATACAAATACAGTAATGGTACCCAAAGGTGCTCGGGTAAACTGTGAGCTCCAAAACAAATCATTCGTTTTGCGATGGATTTCCTCGTTTGGCCACTCTTCGGGTGGCAGCCCTGGGCTGTGTATCAGGGGTGCAACGCGCGGTCTGTGCAGGTGGTACCTCCTGTGGTCGTTTACAGGTTGTTTATCCGAACACCGAATACCGGCTGATCCACAACGCAACAGCGTCTGACTGTGAAGTGTGAATGACATGCTTCATGTCATGTGGCACTTGTACACGCGTCAGCCCGCAGCAGCCCTGTACCCTTTGGTTTTGCCATAGCCAGAAGAAAAAGACTCAGGCAGTGGGCTTGCAGTGTGGCACCCTGTTCCTCCCAAAAATCGCATCTGTGTCCCCTGTTGCAGCATCCCTCGACGATGCCTTGGAGGTGGCAACAACATCACTCGGGGAGGACCACCCCGTCACCAAAGCCATCCGGGAGACGTCTCTTGCCCGCCAAAGCAGCCTCCCGGAAATCCCTGTGAGAAATGACAAGGCCAGTGCTTTGCGGCACACAAAGCAGATAATGCCAGCGTTGCCTGATGTGCACCAGGTATGTTTGAGCTGCGGGCCGCAGCCTTCCCTTCTCTGCCAACGAAATCCGGACCCTTTGTGTAGAGTTACAGAGCAGGGCCCTCTTTCCGGATGTGATATCCCATCTTCTCGCACTGCCCCTGTGCCATGTCTGTCTGTCATTCCATGGGAATGGGAAGCTGTTGTGCAACGTGCCCTTCATGCTAGCAGTATCCATGACGTGCAATGGGCTTAGGTTTCTGAGGGCAGGGCTACCAATGGATAAAGGGAGGGGGATGAAGGACAAGCGACAGAAGGTGGCTCGCGCGGCAATATGGGCCTCCTGGTGGAGTCCTGAATTGTGCGTCTTAGGCTGGCACTAGAACGCGAGGTAGAGGAGACAAGTGCAGGCACGGTACACTGACAGGGAAGAATACTGACAGGGCACACATTTACGCAACAGAGCCCCAACATGTTGCCAACCCCTTCCCTGGGGGATTATTCACAGCCTGCTCGTCATCATGGTGGGCACCACCTGTGGTTATGGGTGGGGCTGTCCGGACCTAGATGATGCCAGCCCCCGCCCCGTGGACAAATTGTTGTCGATCACTAGTCCACATGCGCCAGAATCTGATCCGATGAAGGGGCCGGAGCACTTGGCAGTCCAATCAGACTGGGCCAGTTACCGATCTTCAGGGTGTAAGCCAGCCCTGCAGGAGGGGATGGGCAATGAAGGCTCAAGGATGCGTGGAATCACAGGAGCTTGCAGGCACTTGTGGATGGGACCACATGTACCAAAATATCACAGCACAGCATCCCCAAAGCGCTGCGTGCTCGCTGGACCATGTAAACCAGGAAACACTCCGCCAAGAACATTTGAAAATTGGAATGAATGCTCCTGCCTCACAACCTTGGGACATTTTTGATGTCGTTGCAGACCGAGAGCCGCACTTTAGATTCCAGCCGCCCACCACCTCCTCTTTTTGGCCTGCTTTGGAAGTGCGCCTTTCTTGCCCTGCTTGGGCGACACAGTACAAGCAGAGGTCGTGGACTCCAAAGCATGTTTGGAGTCTATGGCAACAGGATCCTGGCATCTCCTTTCTCTGTTCTTGCCCTTAATGTATGGGGGAACGTTAGCGCGCCGGGCGCGCGCCGGGCATCTTTTGTGACCCGTGCCCTACCGGTGGACTGTTGCTGTTGATATGTTGGGCAACATTATATGGATTTGCCCCTTAGCCCCCGGGACATAAGCAGATGTTTTGATTTGGGATGGGTATGGACGTTCTCGTACCCGAGGTGATTTCTTTGATTTTGAAGTTGGGGGCCATGATGGTGCTTATAAAGGCCGGATTCATGTCATTGTGCCTCTCATTGGAAGAGAGAATGGCACTTTGACAGCCCGCCAACAATGTTACAATGACGTGCATGGGTGGTATAGGGCACGCATTGAGCAGCTGTTTGCTCGGTTGTGGCACGCAAGATGAGGCAGAGGATGAGGCAGAAGTGTGTGTGTTGTGTTGCTAGAAGCGCTCCACCGTCGCAGTTTGTGATGAGTGTAAGGAGCACTATTGTACTCAATGTATTGACACCCACACTTGTGGGACCAATGTTGTTTGTTAAGTACAATACAGATGACAATTGGAGTTGCTGAATTCACAGATATTGCTTTATTATGCAACGTGCTTTGTAGGGAAGGCGTGCAGTGCAACGTGGTCTACTTGGGGGGCTTCTCCATGAGAGGGTAAATCTGGAACTGAAGTCGGGATAGTTAATATAAGAGTAGCGCGCCGGGCGCGCGCCGGGCAAACATTCCCCCTATGTGCATGCGACAGCGCCCGCTGCGGTGTACCTGGGTTATGGGGGTGCCCATCCTGCGGTGCCTGCGGTCGGTTGTGCGGCACGCAATTTGGGTCTTATCATGGAACAGAGGCAATATCCTGGTACATACACGAATGCGTGTTTTATGTAACCTATACCCCTATACACCCTTCTTTCCTATTTTTGTTACTGTAAACGACCTTTGTATAGCGCCTTCTCTTGCCCGATCTGGCGCTCAAAGCACTCTTCACGCCGCCATAGGTTTCTTTTAGCTGAGTTCAGCAGATTACCTCCGGCGCCCACAAAACCCATTGTTCCGTGGAACCCTTTTGGGGTCCGTAGAGGGGGAGGTCGGTCTTGGCTGGCAACCACCCCTGTGCTACCTAACCCTTGCCGTCTCAGGAGTGCCCAAAGCACGGATGACTCAAAGTTCATACACGGCTCATTCCATGTTGGGGACGGGCAACAAGTGCACCATTTGTGGGGGGAAGAGGCCCAAAAAGGTAAAATAGCTCAGCCCCGGCTCAACGTGGCAGTGCTCCAGGGGCGAACGCCGGTGGGCACATAGTGTGTTCACACTGCCCTTATGCTCCTTGATTGTTGGGGCTAAGGACAGCCACACCCACACCCACACTTCGGCACGGCCCCTTTCCAGTTGGCGATATGCACCGGCCCCTTTCTAGTTAGGGCCGTAGTCTCTTGTGTAGAGAGCAATGGTGTCAACGTGTCAACGTGCACTGAATTTTTTTGATCCAGAGTATATTTCCTTGACAGTGTACACTAAAGCAAATTACCCTCACCCTGCGGCGCGCAGTAAGCGCTCCCTATGGGCAACATTTCTCTTTTGGTTAGGGCGAATGACCGGACAATCATTGCTGATGGGTTTTGTACAGCTCCTCAAAGCCCCGTTGATCCACATGAATTGTTCTGTGAGAATTTTGTTGCCCAATCCTCTCCGCATGTCGCCCCTAGTCCCCACCTGTCATCGCTCAACCTTCCTGTGCCGGCCTTCCATGGCTTCTGGTGCTGTCTACCATGCCTTTCATGTCCGACAAATCCCTGCTCTGATGATGTCATAGGCTGCCACAAGAGCCAGCGCCAGCGCCAGTGCCAGCAATTTCGCAGATGCCTTCCCTTCAAGAAGTCCGGCTGCCGTCGCTGACACTGTGCACATTCCCTCGCCCCCTAAGACGGGCCCACACAGGCAACACGCGGCCTCCAACAATTTCACAACCAATAAATGGATGGTGATCAATGGTAACACCGTGCCACAGGGTGCAGCTACACCGCCTGGTATGTCGTATGTGTTGTTTGGTGCGGTAGTGGGTGTCTGGTTAGGCATGTGGTGCTCTGGTATGAAGTGGGTTTGCAGTGTGGAACAGTGGTGTAGTCTGCGTGGTTTAGGACGGCGTCTGACGTGTGTCCTGAAGTATGTGCACCGTTCGGCACAGTCCCTCTAAACGCCCAGTCTGGATGCAGCTTCAGTACCCCTGTACTTCGCATCTTCAGTTATGAGGTTCCGGTCTAAAGTATTCGAGCAAATGTGCACGGAGCCGTCAGTAATGGACGATCTGGATTCCATGCTCAACACTGAGTTTGATCGCGTGCGCAATGGGCATCATCACGCTTTGCCAGGATCCCCTGAGGTATGCTCACCCACTGTTACCTGCTCCCCCTGCACATATACGCTTGGCCTGGCAGGAGAAGAAGCTGGGACGCATCTCCACCGGCAAGGGATGAGCCGTTTCAGGCCGAAAGATCAGCCCATTGAGGTGCATTGGGTGAAAACTTAAATGCATCCACACCTGTGGGCCTCACGTGGCACTAGCTAAACGTCCTGCAGGCCGCCCCTGGCCCAGGGGGATCTGGATCAGCTTGCGATTGTATGGCAGATGACTGGTGTGTGCAACCTGCAAGTTGCGGTCCAGTGTTGCCAAGAACCAACTGGATGCGCACTGTGCCGCTACTCTCAGATCAAATACTTACTTTCTGGTGGGTTTGAGTTGCGCCGTGCTCTGTGCATGCGCAAAAAGGTCCACAGAAGAAGGAATTCGGAAGTGGTGGAACGACCGCACCACTGGACGTCCAGATTCCTGCTGTTCGATTGCACCATTTGTACTGCAGGAATTTACACTAGCCATCCAGCCTCCAGGAAATAACAGCAGTTGACCAGAATCGTCTGACTTCTTCTCCGACCATTTCGAACAGAGAGGGTTGGCTGCCTCATTTTTTTTTTAGGAGCGCGCTGCTCTTTTTGGTAAAGCCTGGGCGACGTGGAGCCTTGGTGTAAAGCAACACGCCGGTGCCTCATGTGTGCTCCATGCCTCATGTGCTGCTCTCATTACAACCAAGGAGGCGTAAAGGTGTACAGAGGGATTTCGAGGATCATGAGTTGCCCCTTGGCGATCGCAGTGTCATTGTCGAAGCACGTTTGCCTCTGTATGCACTGATAGTCTGACAGGGCTGAGGTGATTGTACTGCTTTGACCGGTTTTGTCTTCACCTGCCTGGATTTTCCTTGATGGTTGCAGTAAGGGTGCCGTTCTGTGAGGCTATGAGGTTCGTGGCTGAATGCATGCACTTGATGCAGCTGCTGTTTTTCAGGATGCTGGAGCTTCCACTGGTATTTCATTTTCAGGATGCAAAGACACCGTCCAAGTCACCGAAGTCCCCCAAGTACCCTAGAGCCCCATTGCAGCCGAGCCCTGCACTTGCTACCCCATCGCCTCGGAACAGCCAAGTCACGCCGTCCGTGTTCAAGATCCACACCCCTTCCAAGGCTAGAACGACGCCACTGGGCAACAAGTACACGTCGTTGGTGGATTGGGTATGTGGCGAAATCGCATTCATAATGTGAGATGCAAGTCATGTAGACTACGTGGTGCAGAACGTTCTTGGGAGATCTCAGGTTCAGTGGTGTCGGCATCGCATCGGGCCCTGGGACCATTTTCGATGGAAACCCTTCCAACGGGTTATCGTCTCAGTTTTCTTTTAGGTTAAAAGGGGATGATACAGTAGACTGTGGTTCTGCTTCCATGCTTAGATGCCCACATTCCTGCGACCCAGGGTTGAGGCTGGAGCGGGTCCATGTTGGCGAGGACCTAGGCCGGCATGGGGTGTCTGAAAAATCGTGATTTCGGAGCGACCCATGACAACCCGAGGGAGAGCTTACAGCAGGCGTTGGGGGTCATTGGGTGACAATATGAATGCAGCCAGACCTGTGGGGTTGTGTAGCACCGGGTAGGGCCAGCCTCGCTGCGATTGTCGGCCAACTCAAGGCCTATCTGTCATTGTGGCCATTATTGTGGAAAGGGTGGGAAAATCTTGGCATGTGCATTGATCCAGACCCAGACCCGACTTTTTGTTTCTACATCAACCCTCCAAGCAAAGCCAGGTACAGAGCGGGGCGACCCCTAAGCATCTCTACACGACCCCCCCCCCCCCCCTCTTGTTAGCCAGCTCGCCCACTGATTGTGCATTCAGGGCTGCCAGGGCAGGTACCAAAGGCGGCAGCAGCGAGCCGCCCAGGCGGGCCGCCGCCGGTAGGATGTACGCGCCCCGAGTGCTGGCGACAACTGAGGGCGCAGCCCGAGCTCGAGCACTACAGCACCGAGCACGTGGCACTGCCGCGCGCCGGAGACCGCAGCACACGGCAAACGCGCCCGCACTTGGCAAGGCTTGGCGGGCCGAGTGAGTGAGGTGCACCTCGCCTGGCTCTCCCAGAAGAGGCAATCTGTGAGCCCATAAGGCTCTCTTCGGGCAAGCAGAGAATAGCCCACAAGCCACCCTCTCGTTAGCCTTTGGCCACACTTGGTTGTTCGACGTAGTTAGGCTTGGGCCTGAGATTACCACTGGTTTACCAATGCTTGCTTAACACCCCCCCTCCCAATCACCTACAGCACTGCCCCCCCCCCCCCCCCTGAACAACTGGTGAGAAAGCCCTCGCCCCACCCCGACCCAGGTGTCCTCTTGAAGGGACCGCCTCTTCAGGTGTGCCACAGGGATGGGGTCTACGGGGTCGGTGCCTGCACCCCCACAAGGCACCCGATGGCGCAGCTCTCTGCAAACGACCGACAAGGAGCATAAGCCTGGGCCCCAAGGGGGAGGATATCTCTGCAAGGGGGTGTGAGGACGGGCGGAATCGGGGGAGGTTCACCCACCACAACCACTGGCAGCCGGACCCAGCAGGCATTTGTGGTGCAGAGCTGTTAAACAGGACGTGTCACAATGTCAGGCAGTGTTTACTATTTTCTGGGTCGGGGGGTTGGGTGGGTCGCGCAAGCACTGCCTAGTCAAATTTGAATTTCCCCCCAAAGTGGGTCAAGCATTCTGTTTGGGGTGGGTGGGTCTCAGGGCCAAAAGAGCGCAATCCCCTTGTCAACACAGCTTGGTTGGTGTGAAGAAAAAAGAGTAGGTAAAGGCAAAAGACAGGGTGTGGGCGTGGCAAGTGTTGGAATTCCAGGAGCAGTGCAACTCTTCCCCCGACATGTTCCATAGCACTTTTCCCTGAGTGATTTTTCGCAAATTGGGACTGTATTCCCCCGAGGGGTCGAAGGAGGTCAATCAAAATTGCGATTTGTCAGCCAACCATGCCAGCCAAAAGACGGCTGAGTCCTCACTGGTACTAGTGGGTACCATAGGGGGGCCAATGGCGGTATCTGGAGATCCCAGGCATTGGTTGAGGGGTCCACATAGAAGACAAAAGTGGAATGGGACTAGGGTGTGGCGGCTGTAGGCTAAGTTTTGCCCATCACAGTGCAAGTAAGTCCAAACCGGCTCTTTTAGGCCCTAGACACCACTACGACGGCCTAATTGGTGCTACATGGATATATGTACTTCCATTGTCACCAAATGATGACCCAAGCCTAGCGCAAGGGTCCCGCGGGTTGTTGGAGGTCACCCAACTGCAATTTTCATATGAACCCAGGCGGGGCTGAAAACAGCTAAGTCGTTGCCAGTGGGGCCCATAAGGGTACCTAGGGGAGCCTAGGACCAACACCATTATTTAGGGGGTCTACATAGAAGAAAAAAATGGAATGGGACTAGGGTGTGGATCGCCGCATAGTGGCAGCAATAGGCCAACCAAGTTTTGCCCACCACGGCGCTTCTAGGCCGTATTAGGCACCACTACGATGGCCTAATTGGTGCTACATGGCTCCCCATGGGTTTACATTAATTTCCATTGTCGCTTAAGCATGCATTGGAGGTTACCCAAGGACCGCACTTTTCAAATCAACCCATGCTCGCCAAATACTAGCAAAGTCCTCACCGATGGGGCCCCTAGGCAGGTATTCAGAGATAGAGCCTCGGACCCCGTCATTGGTTTGGGGGTCCACACAGAAGAAAAAAGTGGGATTCGATTGGGGTGTGGATCAGTGCACAATGGATAGGCCAACCAAGTTTGCCCACCAGAGTGCAAATAGGCACAAAATGGGGCTTTTGGGGGCCAATATCTCTCGGGGACACCGCATTTTGCGCCAACTCGGTGGGGTTTTCACTGGTCGTTGTCATTGTTGCCTTATTTGTGCCCACTGTGTGTCCCGTAGGGGGGGGTGTGGGGTATATTCGGACTATTCGGGGTACTGCCTCTTTTTGTCAACATGCAGCTACCATGTCTTCATACAAATTCACTCCACGCGCTGTTGCTTCCCCTCATGCGCCACAAAAGCCTCTGGTGCGCAAAAGGGCTCGCTCTGGGGGTGCAGAGTGGGTGCGGGTCACTCGACATGCTGCCAAGCAGGCTGAGAAACCTCATGCTAGCTGGTTTACAGCAACATGCATGCGCCCACAAGGAACACCAGATTCTCTCCGCTGCAAAGGCCGCTTCTTTTGCAAGCCAATTTTGGGATCGTAAAGTACACCCCACGAAGGCTTCACAGCATGATTTCTTGGCCACATGCATTGATGTTGATTTGGAGAAAACCGTCAAGCACAGTGGCACAAGTACACCAGAAAGAGGGGGCAACAATGAGGACGATTCGGATTCAGAATGATCAGTGATCCCTCGAGCCTTGCTGTGTCTTGTGCATCGACCACTTTGCAGCTCTGTTTGCTCAAAAATGTGATCATCTAGGCCAGGCAGCTTCAGACAGCAATCCATCCAGGCGTCATGCTACCCCCTGTTTCGCCAGTGAGCAAGGGGGGGGGGGGGGCTGAGCCGTTGCGAGACCGTCTCTTCCCCATGTTTGGCCCCATGTGTCAGCGATTCCCGTGCCTGCTACGCTGGTTGCTGTGGGGCAATTTACGGTGCCTCATGCCTCTGGGATGGCCCAAATGATGTGTGCATGCGGCGCCCTCTGGTCTCTTGTGCATCTGCAATGCTTCGTAGGACGGCCTGAGGGGGCTCTCCAGGACTAAGTCCAAGGATGCGGACACGCTGTCCAGGCCCACAAGCTTCCGCAAGCACCGGCCCCAGGGCGGCCTGCGACTGCCCCCGGCCCCTCTCCGCATGTTGCCGCAGGTCCTGCGGGACCTGCTCACGGCGCGTGACCGAGGGCTTGTGCTGGTGGATGTGCGCCAGGACGACTTCAAAGGCGGGCACATCCGGGGCTCCCAGCACATCCCCATCGACAGCTACGTGCTGCACGACGCTGAAGTGCCGGAGGGTGTGCACCCGTGACCCCGCCCTTACCGAACACCGAGGGCGCGACACAGTCATGCGGAGCGGGTGGAGGTCATTCGAGCTCTGAGTTCGAGACCCCCGCGCTGTTCAAGAGGGAGGGTCTGGGGGGCGGTTCGAAGTTCGAAACGGGGGTAACGGGTCACTGTAGTTGCTGAAGAGACATCGCTGGGCATTGCTGAACGTTGGATCCCAAGGAGGAACCAGAGGCTTGTCGTTGCACGGGGCACCAAGACGCAGCATTCCCCACGCCCGGAGGTACGCTGTACCGGCCGGTGCCATGGAACACTGTGGCATTCAGGAGCTGGACTGTTCAAACAGGACCATCAAGATGCCTTCACCCACCGCCCCTCAACCAAAACAACTGCCTGGGGCCGAGGAGTCCTCTGTTGGGGGACGCAGCTCTCGGGGGAGGCTCTCTGCCCTGAGCCACTGTCTGCTGGAGCCCAACGGCCCCAGTCCTCAGAAGGCCCTGGGGGCTGCCCTGAGGCGTGGGGAAACAACAGGGAAAAGGTCGAGAGGCTGGTTGTGTGAATGGCGCCCAAAGGAATGCTGCTTTGGCCCGGGTCCTCCAAGTTGGACCAAACCCTGGCCAATGCCCAACTCATGAGGCTCCGGTTTCGACCAAGTCTCCTCAGTGCGGGCCCTTTGGTGATGGATCTCACTGCTCCTGTGCGCCTCGTTCCCCAAGTTGGTTCCTGTTCTCCTTCGAAAAGCCCACCTGTTCACCGGCGTGCGTCCCCACGAGTGCCTCTATGATTTGTGGTGATGGTTCCACTGGGTCGGAGCCGACTGAAGACCGCAGACGTACTGCGTGCTTCATATATCGCACGAAGTCGCCCCCCCCTACCTTGGAGGTAGGGGGGGGGGTAGGGGTTGGGGGGGGGGTAGGGGGGGGAGGTAGGGGGGGGTAGGGGGGGGAAGTAGGGGAGGGTAGGGGGGGTAGGGGGGGAGGTAGGGGGGGGGTATGGGGGGGGAAGGCGGTGCACACACAAGGCGGAACACACAAAAGGCGGCCTGTGGCCACCGCAGGAGTCTTGTTATTTAAGGGGCCACAGGCAAGGCGGTGCACACAGAAGGCGGTGCACACACAAGGCGGAACACACAAAAGGCGGTCTGTAGCCACCGCAGGAGTCTTGTTATTTAAGGGGCCACAGGCAAGGCGGTACACACAGAAGGCGGTGCACACACAAGGCGGAACACACAAAAGGCGGAACACACAAAAGGCGGTCTGTAGCCACCGCAGGAGTCTTGTTATTTAAGGGGCCACAGGCAAGGCGGTACACACAGAAGGCGGTGCACACACAAGGCGGAAAACACAAAAGGCGGTCTGTAGCCACCGCAGGAGTCTTGTTATATAAGGGGCCACAGGCAAGGCGGTGCATACAGAAGGCGGTGCACACACGAGGCGGAACACACAAAAGGCGGTCTGTAGCCACCGCAGGAGTCTTGTTATTTAAGGGGCCACAGGCAAGGCGGTACACACAGAAGGCGGTGCACACACAAGGCGGAAAACACAAAAGGCGGTCTGTAGCCACCGCAGGAGTCTTGTTATATAAGGGGCCACAGGCAAGGCGGTGCATACAGAAGGCGGTGCACACACGAGGCGGAACACACAAAAGGCGGTCTGTAGCCACCGCAGGAGTCTTGTTATTTAAGGGGCCACAGGCAAGGCGGTACACACAGAAGGCGGTGCACACACAAGGCGGAACACACAAAAGGCGGTCTGTAGCCACCGCAGGAGTCTTGTTATATAAGGGGCCACAGGCAAGGCGGTGCATACAGAAGGCGGTGCACACACGAGGCGGAACACACAAAAGGCGGTCTGTAGCCACCGCAGGAGTCTTGTTATTTAAGGGGCCACAGGCAAGGCGGTACACACAGAAGGCGGTGCACACACAAGGCGGAACACACAAAAGGCGGCCTGTGGCCACCGCAGGAGTCTTGTTATTTAAGGGGCCACAGGCAAGGCGGTACACACAAAAGGCGGTGCACACACAAGGCGGTGCACACAAAAGGCGGTCTGTGGCCACCGCAGGAGTCATGTTATTTAAGGGGGGTGCGGGGGCTGGCCCCCGCGTCGAGCGAAGCGAGCCGAAGGTAGGGGGGGGAGGTAGGGGGGGGGAGGTAGGGGGGGCAGGTAGGGGGGGGGGGTAGGGGGGGGGTAGGGGGGGGGGTAGGTAGGGGGGGAGGTAGGGGGGGGCGACTTCGTGCATACTATCGCGTGCTTACCGCTGTGTTGTGTGTGCTTGTGCCTCCTGGCGAGGGCCTGTGGATGAGCGTACGAGCTTGGCACTCCAACCTTGTGTGAGGGGGCTCCGGATGGGGGTCGGCCTTTCCAGGCTGTTTGCATTGGCATGGAAATGGCGACCAGTTGGTCAGAGTGGAAAGGAATGACCGATATTGTTGTGTGAGAACATGTTGTGCATGAACGGTCAGGACATCAGGGAACTGGACCACACCCTTGTAGAGGCTCCAGATTCTCGAGACATGTCCACACAGCACACAGGGGGGGGGGATTTCGCGGGGGGAATATTTCGTTGTGGGAAATTTCGGATTTCAAATGTGTGCGAAATTTCTCGCTCAATTTTCAGGCCGCTGTGCGAAATAAACCCGGTGCGAAATTTAGCCACTGGGGATTCGCCGGATTCGCGGGAGGGATGCTTCTTGCCCCCCCCCCCCCCCTCTTCTGTGGGCTTCTGGGTTTCACTCGCTGCTCACCCCCCCTCTTCCCTGTCTCATGCCCCATTCTGCACCTTGCTTTGCTTTCAGAGAATGATGAATCACGCCCTAATGTGCCCCAAAGCAGATAAAGGGGCTAGTTCGGGACATTTGCTTGCCAGGCTATTTGTCATTAGACTCGGATGGTAATGTGCCCCAAAGCAGATAAAGGGGCTAGTTCGGGACATTTGTTTGCCAGGGTATTTGTCATTGGACTCGGATGGTAATGTGCCCCAAAGCAGATAGTTGTAGACATTGGGAATTGAACCAAGGTCATTATTTTGTAAGACCACTGCACATACCACTAGAGCACTCACCATCACTGACACACTACTGCTCAAGAATCACATAGAGCCTAAGGGGTGAAAAGTTTTTTCAAAAATTGAGAGAGGTTTTTGGTGTCCACATGTTTGTAGCTGCACAACAACCAAAAGGAAGGTGTGTTTGGGGCATGGGATTGAGATCCAGGTCACTCAGGAACCCCCTGAACTTGAAGAATGCCCACCTGGAAGCTTTTGGAAATTCGCAAAACAATCCTGGAACCCGCTGGAATTTGGCGGTGCAACTACCACTAGTAAACAGTACAATTCTGGAAGGGTGCGAAATTTGCCGCGGGATTTTCAGGCCACTGTGCGAAATAAACTCGGTGCGAAATTTTCTCGTGCGAAAAAACCCCAGTGCGAAAATCCCCCCCCCCCCCCTGCACGAAACTGCACTTGTTCGTGCCCGCTTCCGGTCCACTTTCTGTTTAGCGCAGGATTCTTGGTGCGCAATCTGTCCGTCTTCGGCAACAGAGAGACCACTCCATGACAGGGAAGCGGGGCTGGCGCGGGGGGGGGTCTGGGATGTGGGCAGACAACACACCAGTAACATGCAGCACTTGTCCCAGCACATTATTTATTACCCTCCATAATCCTCCCCTCCATGGAGCCTTATTAGGCATTTTGGCAAAACCTTTTCACGGGGCACCAAATTTGGGGGTGGGGGGGGCTAAGTGTGTATTTCTTTTGAAAGGTGCCTTTGCAAACATCTTTGTGTTTCTTATCATTTGCTTTGCGCTTTCTCTTTTGCCATCCCGGTGCAGGGACTGGTACCAGCATCTGCTTCCCACAGCAGGGCCGTATGACTTTTGTATGTGGGAAGGGGGGGTCCACTGTGTTTGACTGCAGTCGCGCACTTGTCATGCATCGCCCCATGGACCCTGACCCTTCTCGTTTTGTGCAGGCACCACAAAGGTCGTGTTTGTGTGCATGAACTCCGACGCCCTCAGTCCGCAGGCGGGGCTCCATCTGTTGCAGACTGTGGTGCCCACAGCGGACTTGGAGGTGTACGTGTTGCAGGGGGGCTTTGCGCAGTTTGCGCACTTGTACCACCAAGAGCCCGACCTTTTCAGCAACTGGGATGGCGAGTTGTGGCACAAGATTTGGGATTCCCGCACATCTGGCCCCCCGCAAACCTCCGACCCGGAGCCGGACGCAGCGCCAGAGCCTGAGGAGCCCAAGCCGGAGCCGGAGCCGGAAGCCCAGAGAAGCCCCAGTTTCCGGAACAAGCGGCCGAAGGGCTCCTTTGCGCTCCCGCCTACAGCCCTGCGCATGCCCCCGCAGATGCTGCGGGAGCTTGTGTCGAAGGAAGACCCGGGGCTGGTGGTGGTGGATGTGCGGCAGAAGGATTTCAGAGGGGGGCACATCCGCGGCTCCAAGAACATTGCGTTCGACCAATATGTGGAGCAATCTGGCATTGCCCCGCCGGGTGTGTGCTGTCACGCATTCCACTATGTGATACTTGGGCCTTTTTGTCAGACTCTCCGCCGCTTGTTGCGTTCAGGCTAGTGCTCGCGACCGCAGGATATACAACCCTACCTCCCTCCCAACCCCTCACACCCTCCTGAACTGTCATGGTGAGATGAGATGAGGTGAGGTGCTGTAATGTGCTGTGAGGTGACGTGATGTGATGTGATGTGATGTGATGTGATGTGATGTGATGTGATGTGATGTGATGTGACGTGACGTGACGTGACGTGACGTGACGTGACGTGACGTGACGTGACGTGACGTGACGTGACGTGACGTGACGTGACTTGACGTGATGTGATGTGATGTGATGTGATGTGATGTGATGTGATGTGAGGTAATGTGATGTGAGGTAATGTGATGTGATGTGAGGTAATGTGATGTGATGTGATGTGATGTGATGTGATGTGATGTGATGTGATGTGATGTGATGTGATGTGATGTGATGTGACGTGACGTGACGTAACGTGACGTGACGTGGCGTGACGTGACGTGACGTGATGTGATGTGATGTGATGTAATGTGATGTGATGTGATGTGATGTGATGTGATGTGATGTGATGTGATGTGATGTGATGTGATGTGATGTGATGTGATGTGATGTGATGTGATGTGATGTGATGTGATGTGATGTGAGGTAATGTGACGTGACGTGACGTGACGTGACGTGACGTGACGTGACGTGACGTGACGTGACGTGACTTGACGTGACGTGACGTGACGTGACTTGACGTGACGGGATGTGATGTGATGTGATGTGATGTGATGTGATGTGATGTGATGTGACCTGATGTGATGTGATGTGATGTGATGTGATGTGATGTGATGTGATGTGATGTGATGTGATGTGATGTGATGTGATGTGATGTGAGGTAATGTGATGTGATGTGAGGTAATGTGACGTGACGTGACGTGACGTGACGTGACGTGACGTGACTTGACGTGACGGGATGTGATGTGATGTGATGTGATGTGATGTGATGTGACCTGATGTGATGTGATGTGATGTGATGTGATGTGATGTGATGTGATGTGATGCGATGTGATGTGATGTGATGTGATGTGAGGTAATGTGATGTGATGTGATGTGATGTGATGTGATGTGACGTGACGTGACGTGACGTGACGTGACGTGACGTGACGTGACTTGACGTGACGGGATGAGATGTGATGTGATGTGATGTGATGTGATGTGACCTGATGTGATGTGATGTGATGGGATGTGATGTGATGTGATGTGATGTGATGTGATGTGAGGTAATGTGACGTGACGTGACGTGACGTGACGTGACGTGACGTGACGTGACGTGACGTGACGTGACTTGACGTGACGTGACGTGACGTGACTTGACGTGACGGGATGTGATGTGATGTGATGTGATGTGATGTGATGTGATGTGATGTGACCTGATGTGATGTGATGTGATGTGATGTGATGTGATGTGATGTGATGTGATGTGATGTGATGTGATGTGATGTGATGTGAGGTAATGTGATGTGATGTGAGGTAATGTGACGTGACGTGACGTGACGTGACGTGACGTGACGTGACGTGACTTGACGTGACGGGATGTGATGTGATGTGATGTGATGTGATGTGATGTGACCTGATCTGATGTGATGTGATGTGATGTGATGTGATGTGATGTGATGTGATGCGATGTGATGTGATGTGATGTGATGTGAGGTAATGTGATGTGATGTGAGGTAATGTGACGTGACGTGACGTGACGTGACGTGACGTGACGTGACGTGACGTGACGTGACGTGACGTGACGTGACGTGACGTGACGTGACGTGACGTGACGTGACGTGACTTGACGTGACGGGATGTGATGTGATGTGATGTGATGTGATGTGATGTGACCTGATGTGATGTGATGTGATGTGATGTGATGTGATGTGATGTGATGTGATGTGAGGTAATGTGATGTGATGTGACGTAATGTGACGTCACGTGACGTGACGTGACGTGACGTGACGTGACTTGACGTGACGTGACGTGATGTGATGTGATGTGATGTGATGTGATGTGATGTGATGTGATGTGATGTGATGTGATGTGATGTGATGTGATGTGATGTGATGTGATGTGATGTGATGTGATGTGATGTGATGTGAGGTAATGTGATGTGAAGTGAGGTAATATGACGTGACGTGACGTGACGTGACGTGACGTGACGTGACTTGACGTGACGTGACGTGACGTGACTTGACGTGACGTGACGTGATGTGATGTGATGTGATGTGATGTGATGTGATGTGATGTGATGTGATGTGATGTGACCTGATGTGATGTGATGTGATGTGATGTGATGTGATGTGATGTGATGTGATGTGATGTGATGTGAGGTAATGTGATGTGAAGTGAGGTAATGTGACGTGACTTGACGTGACGTGACGTGACGTGACGTGACGTGACGTGACGTGACGTGACGTGTCGTGTCATGATGTGATGTGATGTGATGTGATGTGATGTGATGTGATGTGATGTGATGTGATGTGATGTGATGTGACGTGACGTGACGTGACGTGACGTGACGTGACGTGACGTGACGTGACGTGACGTGACGTGATGTGATGTGATGTGATGTGATGTGATGTGATGTGATGTGATGTGATGTGATGTGATGTGATGTGCCGTGATGTGATGTGATGTGACCTGATGTGATGTGATGTGACCTGACGTTACGTGACGTGACGTGACTGACGTGACGTGGCGTGACGTGACGTGACGTGACGTGACTTGACGTGACGTGACGTGACGTGACTTGACGTGAGTTGACGTGATGTGATGTGACGTGATGTGATGTGATGTGATGTGAGGTAATGTGATGTGAGGTAATGCGATGTGATGTGATGTGATGTGATGTGATGTGATGTGACGTGACGTGACGTGACGTGACGTGACGTGACGTGACGTGACGTGACGTGACGTGACGTGACGTGACGTGACGTGATGTGATGTGATGTGATGTGATGTGATGTGATGTGATGTGATGTGATGTGATAGGAGGTTCCGTGACGTGACTGACGTTACGTGACGTGACGTGACGTGACGTAACGTGACGTGACGTGACGTGACGTGACGTGATGTGATGTGACGTGACGTGATGTGATGTGATGTGAGGTAATGTGATGTGAGGTAATGTGATGTGAGGTAATGTGATGTGATGTGATGTGATGTGATGTGATGTGATGTGATGTGACGTGACGTGACCTGACGTGACGTGACGTGACGTGACGTGACGTGACGTGATGTGACGTGACGTGATGTGATGTGATGTGATGTGACGTGACGTGACCTGATGTGATGTGATGTGATGTGATGTGATGTGATGTGATGTGATGTGATGTGATGTGATGTGATGTGATGTGATGTGATGTGATGTGATGTGAGGTAATGTGACGTGACGTGACGTGACGTGACGTGACGTGACGTGACGTGACGTGACCTGACGTGACGTGACGTGACGTGACTTGACGTGACGGGATGTGATGTGATGTGATGTGATGTGATGTGATGTGATGTGATGTGATGTGATGTGATGTGATGTGATGTGATGTGATGTGATGTGACCTGATTTGATGTGATGTGATGTGATGTGATGTGATGTGATGTGATGTGATGTGATGTGATGTGATGTGATGTGATGTGATGTGATGTGATGTGATGGGATGTGATGTGATGTGATGTGATGTGATGTGATGTGATGTGATGTGATGTGATGTGATGTGATGTGATGTGATGTGAGGTAATGTGACGTGACGTGACGTGACGTGACGTGACGTGTTGTGACGTGACGTGACGTGACGTGACGTGATGTGATGTGATGTGATGTGATGTGATGTGATGTGATGTGATGTGATGCGACGTGACGTGACGTGATGTGATGTGATGTGATGTGATGTGATGTGATGTGATGTGATGTGATGTGATGTGATGTGATGTGATGTGATGTGATGCGATGTGATGTGATGTGATGTGATGTGAAGTGATGTGAGGTAATGTGACGTGACGTGACGTGACGTGACGTGACGTGACGTGACGTGACGTGACGTGACGTGACGTGACGTGACGTGACGTGACGTGACGTGACGTGACGTGATGTGACGTGACGTGACTTGACGTGACGTGACGTGATGTGATGTGATGTGATGTGATGTGATGTGATGTGATGTGATGTGATGTGATGTGATGTGATGTGATGTGATGTGATGTGATGTGATGTGATGTGATGTGATGTGATGTGATGTGATGTGATGTGATGTGAGGTTGCCTGGGTGACCTCCCATATACATCGTCACCGTACCCTTCACTCGGAGCCTCCCACCCCATTCGTCGGGGCACAGATTCCCTGGTGCCTAGAACCGTGCAGTCCTGCATGTCGTAGCCCCCCGGATTCGCTGGGGCTCAGTACGCATAGGAGGGTTAGACGAGATAAAAGGAGGGGGAAAGGTGGCACAGCGGATCTGCTGTGCTGACTTGGTTGAGTGCCATGTGGATAGGTCTTGTTGGGCATGTGGGCATTGCCCAAATTGCTCCGCCACCCACCTGGGCTGGTTTGTCCTGCTGTATGCAGTGAATGATGTGGGCGTGTGCGATGCAGTGCGTTTGGGACAGCCATTGTGTTGATGAGGAGTGGTGCCGTGGACACTTTAGGCAGGCATTGCAGAGTGGAATGCATTATGGCCCCGGCCGGTCCCACGGGCCTTCAGAGGTTTGGGGACATTGGGCTCCAGCAGACAGTGCCTTAGGGGCAGAGAGCCTTCCCCAAGAGCTGCGTCCCCTGACGGAGGACTCCTCGGCCCCAGGCAGTTGTTTTGGTTGAGGGGCGGTGGGTGAAGGCATCTTGATGGTCCTGTTTGAACAGTCCAGCTCCTGAATGCCACAGTGTTCCATGGCACCGGCCGGTACAGCGTACCTCCGGGCGTGGGGAATGCTGCGTCTTGGTGCCCCGTGCAACGAAAGAGAAGGTGAAGGAACCCCCAAGAAGCCCGCGCGACAATTTCATGTGGTAAACATTGATCAGGGTCCTGCACTGACCAGCGGTAGTATTTGTCATTGTTAAAGTGCCCTTTGTATTTTGTATGCGTTGTGGCATTGAGCACAGCAGCAACAGATGCAGTTTCAGCAGCAGCACACACGCGGCACGAATTCATCGTCCATACCTCCGAGGTATTGGATTTGGGGGGGGGGGGCGACTTCATGCCTGCCATAGAGCGGCTCTTGCAGTATTTGAGGACGGGGGCTTTCCTCTCTTCAGGCGGGTCCAGTGATTTGGGTCCAAGGCATTGGTGCGCTGCACACCGGACTGCATCCCCTACCCTCCTCCCCATCCCGCACTCACCCTTAATCCCCTTTGCCTCGACAGGCGCGACCAAACTCGTGTTCGTCTGCATGAACTCCGACACCCTCAGCCCCGGGGCGGCCGTCCATTTCCTACAGTCCGGAGCGCCGCCCCCCGACCTCGAGACATATGTGCTGCAGGGCGGCTTTGCCCATTTTGCGCAGTTGTATCACACCGAGCCCTCCCTTTTCGAGGACTGGGACACAGAATTGTGGCAGCAGGTCTGGACCGGCCAGCCCCCGTTGGCGGCCGTCCTCACCGGAACAGCCCCGGAGCCGGAGCCCGGGTTGCTGGGGAGCGGGTCCGGCAGCTTCCGGCGGCACAAGCCCCGAGGCTCGTTCCACTTGCCGCCCACGTTTGTGCGCATGCCCCCGCAGCAGCTCTACGAACTACTGCTGTGCAGCGAGCGTGGGGTGGTGCTTGTGGACGTACGGCAGACGGATTTCCAAGGCGGCCACATTGCCGACTCCCAGAACATCCCGTTGGACCGCTTCATGGCGCACCCCTTTACTACTCCGAAGAGTATGTCCCCGAGCTCATCCTTAAACAGTGCGTGGTGTGTGGAGGCGGCCAACGGGGATCATTGGGGGTCAGCAGGGGTCCTCCCCCCCAGACGGTAGGGGTTGTATAGCTAATCCGCCCACGTGTGGGCCACTACTGATTTTGTCCCCCGCTCTAAAGCGTTGAGGACCTCCCAGACGGTAGGAGTTATGTAGCCAGTCTGCCCACTTGTGGGCCACTTCTGATTTTCTCCCCCGCTTGGAAGCGTTGGGGAGCCCCTGCAGACGGCAGGGTTATGTAGCCAGTTTGCCCAATTGTGGGCCACTTCCTATTTCCTCTCCCTCTCTGAAGCGTCGGGGAGTCCCCGCAGGCGGCAGCAATTATGTAGCCAACCAGCCCACTTGTGGGCCACTTCTGATTTTCTTCCCTTTTTTGAAGCGTAGGAGGACCCCGCAGATGGCAGCGGTTATGTAGCCAATCCGCCCACTTGTGGGACACTGCTGATTTTGTCCCCCGCTCTGAAGCGTTGGGGACCCCCACAGACGGTATGGGTTATGTAGCCAATCCGCCCACTTGTGGGCCACTTGTGATTTTGTCCGCCGCTCTAAAGCGTTGAAGACCTCCCACACGGTCAGGGTTATGTAGCCAGTTTGCCCACTTGTTGGCCAATTCCGATCCGCCCCCCCAGCTCTGAAGCGTTTGGTAGGGTTATGTACCCAATCCGTCCACTTGTGGGCCACTTCTGATTTCCTCTCCCTCTCTGAAGCGTCGGGGAGTTCCCGCAGGCGGCAGCGATTATGTAGCCAACGAACCCATTTGTGGGCCATTTCTGATTTCCTTCCGTGTTTTGAAGCGTAGGAGGACCCCGCGGATGGCAGGGGTTATGTAGCCAATCCGCCCACTTGTGGGCTACTGCTGATTTTGTCCCCCGCTCTGAAGCGTTGGGGACCCCCACAGACGGTATGAGTTATGTAGCCAATCCGTCCACTTGTGGGCCACTTGTGATTTTGTCCCCCGCTCTGAAGCGTAGGAGACCCCCCTAGACGGTAGGGGTTATGGAGCCAATTCGCCCACTTGTGGGCCACTGCTGATTTTCCCCCCTGCTCGGAAGCGTTGGGGACCCCCCCGATGGTAAGGGCCATGTAGCCAATCCGCCCACTTGTGGGCCACATGGTCAGGGTTATGTAGCTAGTTTGCCCACTTGTTGCCCAATTCCGATCCCTCCCCCCCGCCGCTCTGAAGCGTTTGGGTCCCCCCAAATGGTAGGGTTATGGGACCAACCTGTAGCCAATCCGTCCACTTGTGGGCCACTTCTGATATCGTCCCCCGCTCTGATGCGTTGGAGGGCCCCGTAGACGGTAGGGGTTATGTAGCCAGTCCGCCCACTTTTGGGCCAGTTCTTACTTTCTCCCCCGCTCGGAAGCGTTGAGGACCTCCCACACGGTCGGGGTTATGTAGGCAGTTTGCCCACTTGTGGGCCACTTCTGATTTTGTCCCCTGCTCTGAAGCGCCGGGCACCCCCAGACGGTGGGGGTTATGTAGCCAATCCGCCACTTCCCCCCTGTGTGGCGTTGGAGAGCGCCGTAGACGCTGGGGGTTATGAAGCCAATGCGCCCACTTGTGGGCCACCGCTGATTTTTTGCCCCGCTCTAAAGCGTTGAGGACCTTCCACACGCTTGGGGTTATGTGCAAGTTTGCCCATGTGTGAGCTATTGCTAATTCGGTCGCCCGCTCTAAAGCGTTGGGGACCTCCGTAGTCGGTCGTGGTTATGAAGCCAATCCGCCCACTTGTGGGCCACTTCTGATTTTGTCCCGCGCTCTGAAGCGTTGGGGACCCCCCAAAGGGCAGGGGTTATGGAACCAACCTGCCCACTTGTGGGCCACTTCTGATTTTCTCCCCCACTCTAAAGCATTGAGGACCTCCCACACGGTCAAGGTTCTGTATCCAAGTTGCCCATTTGTGGGCCAATTCTGATTTTGTTTCCCGCTCTGATGGGTTGGGGACCCCCCATAGGGCAGGGGTTATGGAGCCAACCTGCCCAGTTGTGGGCCATTTCTGATTTTCTCTCCCGCTCTAAGGCGTAGGACACCCCCGCAGATCGTACGGGTTATGTAGCCAATTTACCCACTTGTGGGCCACTTTTGATTTTATCCCCCGCTTTGAAGCGCCAGGGACCCCTTAGACGGTAGGGGTTATGTAGCCAATCCGCCTACTTATGGGCAACTACTGATTTTGTCCCCCTCTTTGAAGCGTTGGAGAGCCCCATAGGCGGTAGGGGTTATGTAGCCAATCTCCCCAGTTGTGGGCTACTTTTGACTTTCTCCCCCACTCTAAAGCTTTGAGGACCTCCCACACCGACAGGGTTCTGTGGCCAGTTTGCTCATTTGTGGGCCAATTCTGATTTTGTCTCCTGCTCTGATGCGTTTGGGACCCCCTAGAGGGCAGGGGTTATGGAACCAACCTGCCCACTTGTGGGCCACTTCCGATTTTCTCCCCCGCTCTAAGGCGTAGGAGACCCCCGCAGATGATAGGGGTTATGTAGCCAATCCGCCCACTTGTGGGCCACTACTGATTTTGTCCCCCGCTGTGAAGTGTTGGGGACCCCCGCAGCTGGTAGGGTTTATTTCGCCAAGCTCACCTCTTATGGGACACTTCTGATCTTCTCCCCGGCTTCGAAGCAATGAGAACCCCCTAGATGGCAAGGGTTATGCAGCCAACCTGCCCACTTGAGCGCCACTTGTGATTTTGTCTCCCGCTCTGAAGTGTCAGGGAGCCCCCGCAGGCGGCAACGATTTAGCCAACCTGCCCACTTGTGGGCCACTTCCCTGTTCCAAAGCGTAGGAGACCCCCGTGGACGGTAGGGGTCATGTAGCCCATCCGCCGATTTGTGGGCCACTACTGATTCCGTCCCCCGCTCCGAAGCGTAGGAGAGCCCCGTAGATGGTAGGGGTTATGTAGTGCATTTGCCCACTTGTGGTTCACTTCTGATTTCCTCGCCTGCTCTAAAGCGGTGAGGACCTTCCATACCGTTGGGGTTATGTAGCCAATTTGCCCACTTGTGGGCCACTGCTGGTTTTCAACCCCGCTGTAAAGCGGTGAGGACCCTCCACACGGTCGGGGTAATGTAGCCAGTTTGCCCACTTGTGGGCCACTTGTGATTTTGTCTCCCGCTCCAAAGCGTTGGGGACCCCCGTAGACGGTAGGGGTTATGTAGCCAATCCGCCCACTTGTGGGCCACTTCTGATTATGACCCTGCTTTGAGGCGTTGGGGACCCCGGCGGACGCTAGGGGTTATGTAGCCGTTCCGCGTACTTGTGGGCCGTTGCTGATTTCATCCCCCGCTCTGAAGTGTTGGAGAGCCTAGTAGACGGCAAGAGTTATGTAGCCAATCCGCCCACTTTTGGGCCACTACTGATTTTGTCCACCACTCTGAAGCGTTGAAGCCCTTCCACACGGTAGGGGTTATGTAGCTAGTTTGCCCATTTGTGGGCCACTTCTGATTTTGTCCCCGGCTTGGAAGCGTTGGGGACCCCCCACACGGTCAAGGTTGTGTAGCCAATCCGCCCAGTTATGGACCACTTCTGATTTCGTCCCCCGCTCTAATGCGTTTGGGACCCCCCAAACGGCAGGGGCTATGGAGCCAACCTGCCCACTTGTGGGTCACTTGTGATTTCCTTCCCTGTTCTGAAGCATAGGAGACCCCCTGCAGACGGTAGCGGGCATGTAGCCAATTTGCCCACTTATGGGCCACTACTGATTTTGTCCCCTGCTGTGTAGCGTTGGAGAGCCCCGTAGATGGTAGGGGTTAAGAAGCCAATCCGCCGACTTTTGGGCCACTGCTGCGTTGAGGACCTCCCACACGGTCAGGGTTATGTAGCGAGTTTGCCCACTCGTGGGCCACTGCTGAGTTTGTCCACCGCTTGGAAGCGTTGGGGACCTCACACACGGTTCGGGTTGCGCATCCAATCCGCCCCTTTGTGGGCCACTTCTGACTTTGTCCCCCGCTCTGCAGCGTAGGAGAATGGAATCAGTGCGACGAGGGGGTCCGGAGACGTCATCATTTGTCTGCGATACAGTGAAACCTTTGTTGGACTATTTTGGACGCCCGAACGTTTGCTTCGGCACTGATTTCAAAGGCACTGATTTTGAGCCCCTGGCCCGGACCCCCCCATCCCCGAGCTTTGTAGCTGTAGCCCCAGCTCCGGCTTCCAAGCCCAGCCACCGCACTTGCTCGTTGCAGGTGCGCAGAAGGTGGTGTTCATTTGTATGAATGGCGAGACCCTCAGCCCCCACGCCGCGCTGCACTTCTTGCAGTCCTCTGCTGCCAGCCCCGACTTGGAGGTCTCTGTGCTGCAGGGGGGCTTTGCCCAGTTCGCCCGCCTCTACCACACTGAGACCAACGTGTTCAGTGACTGGGATGACGAATTGTGGCAGCGCATTTGGGCCGCGCAGGCGTCGGAGTCCGCAGCGCCGGGGCCCGGGCCTGCGCACACACCCACACCCCCGCCGCAAGTGGCAAAAAGTGAGGCACCGTCTGGACGCCCCCTCAAGGCCCAGCCCCCCAGCACCGGGCAGGGAATTGCCCCAACGCCTCCTGCGACGCCGCCGCCGCGGCGGGAGGGCGCAGCAGCCCCAAATGCGGAGCCGGCCCAAAGGCCCCAGAGTCCCATTCGCCGCGAGACTCCGGTGTCGGCCGCGGTGGTATGTGCCCAGGGCTCTGCCTGACAAGAGGATATGGAGGGACTAGAGCGTTGTCCTTGCCAGACCCCCCCCTCCACAGCCCACCCCACTGCCCCTGCGGGGGGGCCTCCGGGCTCGATCTGTGGACACGACCCCCCCATCCTTTCTTAACCTCAACACACAGCCCCCCCCGCCCCCTCTTTTGTCCGCACAGCTGCCTGTACAAGCACCACGGCACGCTGGTCCCGCAATTTTTTTCAACCATGAATTTGACGGTTGCTGCTTTTGGTTAGAGTGGATATCAGAGTGATCGGTGTTGTTTGGCATGATTTGCAGGTTTCCGATGCTGTTGTCGTTTGCTCTGCTCGTTGCTGTGCTGTACTGCAGACTGCACTGTTGCTGTGCTGTACTGCAGACTGCAATTTTGAGGCACGCACCCCCAACCTCCCGCGCCCCCGGCAGATGCATGCACAACACACTGAGACACTCCCACTCTTGTGTGAGATCACTGGGAAACAGATGCACTCTGGCCCCTCGTACGAGCCACAGAGACCCACCATTGGTCCCGCTATCTTTTTTGCCTCAGTCCTCGGTCTTCTACTCGGAGGATGAGGTGTCCGTGTACAACGACTCGCCATGTATTCTGATGTCCGATTGGCAGAGGGAGTGTGCACTTGGTGGCATCGACATGTTGTTGGCTGCAGACCAACAAATGTCAGCCAAGGAAGGGTATGTCGCTATCCTGCCCTGATGCAGTGGGGCTTGGTGGGACAGCATTGGAGCATTGGCCTGGGGGGTTGGGATTTGCAATTTACTGCAATTTCCCTCAATTTTACCACAATTTTTCAGTCGTTGGCTTTTGACTAGGCACAGTGTGACCGTTCTTTGTACACGGCGCCAAGGGCTCCCAGAGGGGGTGTGTGACTCCGTGGGTCCTAGGACGCCAACTCCCCCCCCCCCCCCCCTGTGGGGCCTTCGGCCAATACTTAGTTGTCAAAGGTACCGGCCTCAGGTGTCCATGAGCGCCGAGGGCCCCCAATGGTCCACAAGCACCAGAACCACATGTGTTTATATACTCAGCGCTTGGAGCGCAGGATCGTAAGACGAGGCGCTATAGAGGGGTCCTCCCCTGCGGCGCCCCTTTTACCCGTATGTGTGTGGGGGCTCCCTAGGCGGGATGGATAGGCCCCTTTCCGGTTGGGGATATGTCTTGGTCCTAGGTCTTAACTCAAAAATATGTCGAAGATATTCAAGATTCCTGGGGATTTGGGCACTTGAGAATCTGCTCAGCTAAACGAAACCTATGGGGGCGTGTGACAGTGCTTTGAGCCAGAGCGGGTAAGACGAGGCACTAAACAATTGTTGTTTGTTGCTCATTGAAGATCCTGCCCTCGAGCTCAGCCCCGGCTCGCCTATTCACTTGCAATCGAACTCCTACATATATGTATGTCTTGTGGCATCATGTAACACTAATCCCATGACCGCCTCAGGAGCCCACCCCCCCTGAGGTTCCCCAGTATCATCAGTCTGGCACGGGGGGGACGTCTCCTCGGTCCCGGTACGCGACCCCCCCCCCCCTCCGGGCCCACTTAGTTACCAAGGGTCAATGGCTACTAGCCATACATAGGGGGAACATAGGGGGTGCGCTAAGGGGGCGCACTTAGGACAATCTTTGAATCCACGCTTCGTTGCGTGGTGCATCATGGTGACCCCCGGCAAAGGTTTTGACTTCCGATTTTGTTCCCTTTGTTGGGGACCCCCGAGAATGCAGGGGTGATGTAGCATTTCCGCCCTCTTTTGGGCCCCAACCGTCCCGTGCTATTGAGGAAACCGGGACAATCTTTGAATCCACGCTTTGTTGCGTGGTGCATCATGGTGACCCCCGGCGTAGGTTTTGAGTTTTGATTTTGTTCCCTTTGTTGGGGACCCCCGAGAATGCACGGGTGATGTAGCATTTCCGCCCTCTTTTGGGCCCCAACCGTCCCGTGCTATTGAGGAAACCGGGACAATCTTTGAATCTCTTCGGTCATTATGTGTCATGGCCAGTTAATGAGTGTCGAAGAATTTCCTGTTCCCAAGTTGCATGCATGGAATGGCATGCTGGTCCAGAAGGTATTGAAGTTTAGAGGTGAAAATTGCCGTTTTGTGAAGTTGAGGGCAAATGAGGACCACATGTGGTTTGAGTCTTCTGCACGATTGAGTGCACCCACCTCCGAACTTCTTTTGAATCCTCCTGAGTATGCTCCTACGATTGGTGTTCCTCCGTACCCCAATTTACCAAGCTGTGCCATCAATGATGCATCTTGTACCGTGAAGGTTGGATCGGCCGCACCTACCTCGGGTACATGCGTAGTGTGTAACCATGTTGTCCCGTTGCACAGCATGCGGACACATGTGGGGAGGCACATTTTGAGGGACGAATGTGGCGCAGATGCCTGCGGATTTTGTGGAGGCAATGCGTGCACCACAGAATTGCTCCGCAATGGCCAGGGTAAGCTTGTCTCTGTCATATTGACAAGCTGTCCCCTTGAGCCCACCAATGTTCGTTGGGGGGCAATGGCCAAGGCTTCGGCACGCAATCCGTGCACAAACCGGCCAATGCACTGCACCTTGTGTAAGGCCACCGTCTGGTTGTACGGCATGAAGATGCACTTCGATGCAAAGCATCCCGATGTCGCTCCCCCCGCCACCCTTTGTGCCCCAGCCTCAGAGCGGGATGTTGTCCTCGCTTGGACCGCACATGATGAGAAGAAAGAGAAGAAAAAAACAGCAGATGATGCGCAGGTGGATGTGGCAATGGGCCCGCCTTCGGCAAACCCCCCTACCAATGTTGCGGACCCCTCTAACTCCTCCTCCTCCTCCTCCTCCTCCTCTTCCTCCTCCTCCTCTTCCTCCTCCTCCTCGTCCTCCTCCTCCTCGTCCTCCTCCTCGTCCTCCTCCTGCACTGAGGGTCATCAGGTGCGGAACGCTCACGCCCTTTGGAGAGTGTGGGGCAGCGCAGGAAAATGGACTTGTCATGGACAAGGCCCCGAAAGCGGCGGAATACAAATGTCTCTGATTCCGACTCGTCGTCGGAGGGAGAACTTTTTAAGTGAGCCGTGGGGTAGTGGAAAAAAAAGGGACGGAACGAGCTGTATTTGTGTATACGGCGAAGAAAAAAAAAACCATTACTATAGAGCGGTACTTGTGTGTACGGCGAAGGAAAAAAAAACCTACTCCCACAGAGCTGCATTTGTGGATGCGGCGAAGGAAAAAAAAAACTATTCATATAGAGCGGTACTTGTGTGTACGGCAAAGGAAAAAAACCCCAATCGGGTGCCTCGTAGGCTTGGGCAACCTGCAAGGCACCCAGCTGCTCTCCGGTGTGATGGGCCGTGTCGGAGAGACCAGCATATATATACGGCCCTCCCTAGGCAGGGGGTGTGGGCGCCTACAACCACCATTGCAATGGTGAGGAGGTAGAGTGGAGGCCTCAGTTGTTGTAGAGTAACCCCTTAGGCCACCGCGTCTCTGCCAGACTGGACTAGACCTCTGCTAAACCCTCTCCCCTAGCCCCCCCCCCCCCCAGCAACTAGCAGCGACTAGCTAGTCCCCTAGGGAGGCCCTCCTCGGCGGCTAGCCCCCCCCCCCCCAAGAAGCCCCCCCCCCCCGCCCTGGGGGCCTTCGGCCCACTTCTACTGGGGGGGGAGTCGCGTACAGAAGCGAGGAGACGTCCCCCCCGTGCAGTCTAGGAATACCCAAGCCGATGATGCCCTACCCTCTATTGGGGCAAGGGGCATTGCGAACTATCGGATCACACCCGTGCCGCATACCCAATTGCTCAGAGGTGCCTAACCCCCCCTCCCCCGCAAAAGCCCCACCCAGAACCCCCCCCCCCCCCCTCGGGGGGGGCCTCCGGCCAACGGTTAGTTGGGGGGGGGGTGGGGGGGGGGGCTAGTTGGCGTCCAGACCCGAGCCCCCCCCCCTCCCCCTCAAGGGCTGCTACGAAGGTGCCCGAAAGTTTTTTTTGAACATGGTGGGGGGTAAAATTTCGTTTTTACTACTTGTGCATATACTCACAATGCTCAGAATTTTATGGGAATCCTCATATGTATGCAAAACATGAAACATTTTTCTGACCCCTGACCTCCCCCTCCAAGCCCCCCCCCCCCCGCCAACCTTGGCTGCTGGGACCGGACTCCCCTAGGGGTATTTTTTTTCTCAAAAACTTCACATGTGTGTGTTCAAAATGATTAGTGCGATCAGGAGATCATTTTGAGGTATGTATGTTGGGGGTAACCGGGACCCCAGCCCGGCTGCCCCTCACCCCCCCTCCGCCTTCAGGGGGCCAAAAATGTTTCGGGGGGTGTCGGTGTCTGGGGCTGCACCTCACAAGTGATGATGGAGACTAGCTCTATAGAGCGATTCTTTTCGTTTTGCCAGTGCACCGACACTGACCAAAGGCATGCAATGAGTGACAATGCCCGCCGTGTGGCCTTCATGGACCATTCTAATGGTTGGATTAAATGCCTGTGCTGAAAGCTTTGGTGCAATGTACATGCTATGTGGTGTGTTGAGTTTTAAAGTAACAACCGCAATTTTACGGCAATGTTACCGCAATTTACCGCCATTTATCACAATTTTTTGGGTTGGGGGACAGCACCCCCCCCCCCCCCCCAAGCATTGGCATTGGGGTAGATGCTGCACAGTGTGGGCAGTGTCCTGTTTTGGGTAAATTCATATGGAGTGATGTTTACGAGTATTGCAGCACAAGGTTGAATGATGTGTGAGGTCTCCACAACGGTCCTTCGGTGGTAAACCCCCAGATGCCCCTGGACCCCACGAGGAAACAAGAGCGGAGCCCCAGAATGGACACCACAGTACAATCCCAGACCGTCTGCAGGGGTAATTCTAGGAATGACAGGAAATACCTCACAACCTCAGACTTGGATGGGGTGCTACATTGTGTTGATTGACGGTCAAGGTAGTCAAGGTCACCTGGGGGTCAATGTGCCCGTAAAAGAAATACCGCCTTTGGTGGCAAGGCTCACCATTTTGGGTGGCAATTTTCACCCATGAACAAAAAGTATGCTCTTTGTCCAACCCTGCCGCAAAAAGTGGCGCAAACGCCGAAACTACCCGTTTCTTCAGTCGGCCCGGGATTCTACCTGTTCAAATGCCGAATTCGAGAACTGCAGTTCCGAAGGAACGAAAGTTCCGCACTGAGGGAGGGATGTGCGACTGAGGGGCTGCGAGATATATTTCTCTGCTGTATATATCTCTTCTCCGGACATCCACAATATTTTCTTTGTGAGCCCTGTGTACAATATGCCAGTGCAGGACGGCGGTCGCAGTGACAAATTGCCTCCGCCTGGTGCCGCAGCTCCACAGACGGGCTCCTCAGTGCTGAGCTCGCAAGCCCAAGCCTGGGGGCCCTGTAAAAAGAAGCGGGGCGCCGAGGCCGCTAACTGGGAGTGGGAGAAGCTCATGGCGGAGGATCCCAAGATCATGGACAACGCCTGGTCCACTTTCCTGTCTTGCGCGCACCTGGCCAACAAAATTCCGTGATGAGCAGGCAGGCAATCCTCTATTGTGGCTACACGTTCTGGACTTAGTCGGAGCAGCTGAATACGACCCGGTGCGCGGTGCTGCTACCGCAATGCCTTCCTGTTCGCCCTGGCAGTGCGATGGGACATCAATGTCGCGCGATTCGATTTCGTCACCGAGCAGTGCACGGCCGCGTTCGGGTTCGTGAACCTCATGCAGCGCGCAGCGCGCCCGCATGCCGAGGCGGGAAATTCGGGCTCACCTCAGCGGGGGGGGGGGGAGGGGGATGCCGGCAGGCCGCAGGGCAGGCATCGCGGCGGCGTCGACACTGCCCCCCCCGCTACGCCCCCCGTCAAGCCTTGCAGGCAAAATGGCCCTTGCATCCATGGGCCATACTCTGCTAAAACCAATGCGCATGCCCGCAAACCTTGCAGGGGGTTTTGGGCGGGCGCGAGCAGTTAATCAGATCTCCACATTTTCGGGTGCAGAAGTGGGGCTGCCCTTTGATCCAAATAAATGCTGGCGCCCCGTGCGCCTCCTGCATGGCCTCGAAGGTACGCTGATAGTTGACCGTGGTGGCGCGTGCCTTGCCCGCCGTGGACTTCACATGCTCCAGCGACGAGTCCGAGGAGGACCCCGAGGACGAAGACGACGTGGCGGATGAGGAGTAGGACGTCTTCCCGGACGTACCTTTTCGCGCCTGTTTCTCCCGCTTGCGCGCCTTTTGCTCCTTCTTCTTTGCCCGCTCCTTCGCCGCCCGTTACTTGTCTTTGAGCAGTGCCCGTGCGCCGTCCTCGGTCGTCAAAACGATTTCCCACAGCCCCGCTGCCATCTCCAGCGACCTGTGCCCCGCGATCGGTGGCCACACGTCGCCGTACACATCGCCCATTCGCACGTCTACATCCGGCGGGGGCTCCTCCAAGATGTGCTCGATCAGCTGCCCAAGTCGAATCGCCCAGCGCGATGCGCCAGCTTGCTTCCGCACAGCCCGTATGTTGGCCTCGGTCATGGCATACTTGTCCGGCACGTCATGCTCCGGCACCCGAACATGCGCGGCCTCCGCACCGCCATCGCCGCGTGGCCCTTCAGCGGGACCCGAATGGCCCGCGGACAACCCCGCCCAAGGCGGCTGTGCCGATCCGTAGGCCCGCTGACAGAGGTCGGGCTAATGACACACGCAAGCGGGCTGGCGGCGCTACCGTGGGTGGCGCTTCCGGGCAGGTCGACGTCGAGCTTCGGTGCTCCGATGCGGTGGCTCTGGTGGAGGCCATCCAAAAGTTCCAGCGATAGACGACTACGCGGCCACATATGAGGCGAGCGCGCTCCGCGGCTTCGCCAAGGAAACCCGCGGCGGGTACGCGGCCAAGCTCGGGCACCTCGCGTGCATGCTGCAGCGGCAGCCCAGGGCTTTGGCGCGCGAGTCTGAGGACAAGCTCCTCCAGAGTGTGCGGGAATCCCGTTCCGATTCTGGGCCGCGTCGCCTGCTCTGTGCCGTGCGAGTTCGGCCGGTCATCGTCGCCATGGATTGGAAGCTCGTCGAGGCGGTCGTCGAGTTCCACAACGAAACAACCGACGCGTGCTCCAAGTTGTGGGGCTCCACGGGCTGCCTCTGGGCGTTGTGCCGACTCTGCTCCACGCCGGCCGACTGGGAGCTCGCGGCCTTGGTGCCGTCAGCGTCAGCATGGGGCTGCGGGCAAAGGAGGCAGTCACCGTGCGGTTTGACGACGGTAAGTTCCATCGGCGAGGCGCCAAGGGCCGCACGGGGCATGCTGCGAGACGGCGGGACCGTGGGGAATCGCATGGGGCACCTTCCTCACGGCGTTGGGGGCCCTCAACGGATACAACCTGCAGCGGCTGGCATGGTTTCCGACACGGGCGACGCTGCACGCACACCTCCGGGACCTCGTCGCGCGACCGGGCTCCGGTTGTGCGCTCCTATGCTGGCATGCCTGGCGCCGGTATGGCGCAGCGGAGCTGCGATGCCTTGGGCCGCCGACGCCGAGGCTCCTCCGCTGGGGCGGGTGGTCCACCCCGCAAACGCTGCGCGTGTGCGTGTACCCGGGGCTAGAGTGGTCGTTCCAGAGAGGCGGCCCGCTCGTGCAGCCGGTCGATCGCGAGGCGCGCACGCTCGGTTGGGCCGATACACCGGCACCACCCTGCAGATGTGGGCGCCCTGGGTGCGGGACGAAACACCGCGGGTCCCATCCTTGCCCCCGGCGGCCATAGGCAAGCGTGCTGCGCGACCTGACGGGGTGGCTGCGGGTGGGGCAGAGGCGCCTGAAAAGCGCCTGCGAAAGGTCTAGCCGAGGTGTAGATGGGCGACGCCAGCTCCGGGCAGCAGTGGCTACGGCGGCCGACGAGGTGGGCGCGCTCCGGGGCGTCCGAGCGGGCACGCGAGCAATGGTGCGGCAGGCCATCGCTGACATGTTCCTGGCCTTGCTGACTGTGCGGGGAGGCAAGCAAGCAGGGGCGCCATTCCTCGAGGTGGGGCAGTTGCTGGCTGTGGATGGGCTGGAGGTGGAGGACGTCACGCTTTATGACGATCCGACGCTGCGTGACGCAGGGCGCACGGGCAGCAACATACCCGAGTCAATGGCGGCCGCGGGGCTGAGGGTGGCAGGGCGTGTGCACCTGGCAGCGTCCCTCTGGAGGCACTGCGCGCCCAGCGGGCTCAAAGCCATCTACCGTCGTGACCAAACGAGATACGTGACCAAAAACGGCACGCAGCCGCCCGGCAAGCTCTGGATGTGCAAACTGGATCTGTCCAATGCGTATTGGAGTATATCCGCCTGCCCCGCGCTTGGCGCCGCACGTTCGTCATCAAGGCAGGGCGGCAGCGCTGGCGCTACACCAGCCTCCCGTTTGGCTGGAAGTAACTTGGTGATATGCCAACGGCTGGTGCGCGGCATCGTGTTCAGGGCACTCGAGGGGATGCCCGTGCCCTGGCATGTGTATCTGGATGACGTCCTGGTTTCCGCCCGCAGCAGAAGCATGGCAGCCAGCGTGACGCGGGATTCATCATCAGCCCAAAGTCGGAGATGGAGCCATCCACGGAAATCACCTTCCTCGGCAAGCGGCTAGATTCGGTAGCGCGCTCCATCACCAACACCAGCGGCATGCTCGTGGCCACCATGCGACTCTGGGTACGGGCCCTCGACAGCGGACGGGCAACGCCGCGGGAAATGGCGCGCCTGATGGGCCGCCTGCAGTGGGTGGGCAGGCCAATGCCCGGGACGGCGCTGTTCCTGGCCGGATGCTGCCGCGCGATGCATGCGGGCTCAGTCATCTTCACGCGCTCGCTGGCATGTTCCACTGCCACAATTCTGGTGATGGCCTTCCCGAGACACCGTCTCCAACAACGACATCGACAGCCGAAGCGGAGCCAAGTGTTCTTCACCGACACGGCGGAGGCAGAGCGTGGGCGATTCCGTGCCGGGGTGGTGGGACTTACTTGTGTCCGCCATGGGTAAAGTCGCTCCAACAAGCGGAGCTATTCGCCGTGTACGAGGCACAAAAGGTCGCGGTGGGCAATCGCCTGGGCTGCGTGGTCACCGGCATCGATAACGACGCCGCGCTCATCTAGTGTGAGCAATGCCAGAAGAAAGAACTCAGTCCAGCAGTGTCCAAAATTGACTGCTCTGTTGCTGCCTGTTGCGTGTGCCTTGCACCACCTGATCGCACGTCGCACAGCCCGAGTGGCAGAAAACCTGGCACCATGATTAGTGTGCTTTGTCGCCAGTTGACTTGTTCTTGTGACAGCCAAGTAAACCTTTGGGTGTTGACTGAGGGGTCATCACAACCACAGCAAATGTTGCATCCTTCTCCTCCTCTTCGTTTTTCTCCCCTTGTTTTTCCTCCTTCTCCTCCTGCTGATACGTGCATTCCTTGATTGCCCCTCCCCCCCCCCCCCCGATTATCCCTCTACACATCTTGCGGGGGATGGACAGCCTGCATGATGAGCCACCCTGAAAACGGGCAGTGAAAGGGGGAGGGGCCGCATAGCGACCGATCCCAGTGACTCGGTGATAGCATCCTGAGCCATCATTGGTCACGAGCCCCAGGTAGCAAAAACGATTTTTGTCGGGGAAGGCTCGCAGTGCACAGATGCTGCAGAAAGGGCTTGGACTGGGACTCGGGCTTGGTGTAGGTGCTGGACTGAGAGCAGAGCTTTTGTGTGTCTGTACCCTTCATGCCCCCTGTTCGACGCTTTCAGGCAATACTCATCGGAAGATCGGGACAGCTTGGCCCTGCTGGTCGAGGCTGGGCTAATATGTGCCTCTAAAGACGGAGTGTATGACCATGTTCCGGTGCCTTTACCTGAGCCGAGCGTGCCTAAGGCCCTTCCTATGGGCAATGCCCCTGTGGACGACCCTGCCCCTGTGGATGTGGACAAGCCCCCCGCTGTGGACAATCAGCCTGCGAGGTACAAGGTCCCTGTGTTCAAGGACCCTTGCGCAAGGCACCTTCTGGAGGAGGCAGAGCAACAGGTGCCTTTGATAGTTTCCTTCCCTTTCATCTGTGAGCGTGTAACACTGTGTAGGCACGCTGTCTCGGGGCACTCCAGTTTGTTGATCTGCCGATGCCATCGATCAGGATGCTCGCTGTCTCAGGCTGAGGCTGTTGCCCAGGGTTGTCGCACGACTCATTTTCCCTTCTGTTGTTCGTACATCGTGCACTTTTCTCGAGGATAGCTCATGAACAGCTGTCTGACCACCATCAACTGCTAATGGGCAGTCACCAACCAACAGCAGAACCACCATCCAAAAACGCGAGTTCACCCTCTCTTCCCCCTAGCACATCATCTGCTAGTCAAACTGCCTGTAGCAACAGCGACAACCTGGCCCTGTTGGTGAAGGGTAACGGGTACGCAAACTTGTACCCGAGTCCCACCGACCGGCCCTGTTAGGGTCGTTGAGCGACGACCTGGAGCCAGATTGGATCTGAAACTCCCAAAATAGGGGAAGCCACCACACCTAACAGCCGGTGAAGAGGTGAGGCAAGCAAAAGGGATTTGTAAACACCGGAATGAAACCTGTACGCTCCAGCACCGCCCCCCTCCCCCCTTCCTCTTCTTCCTCTTCCTCCTCCTCCTGACTGACCTACGTCACTGCATCTACCTGCAGCTACAATGCTGAGATCTGCATTATCAATTCGTTTCCAATCATCGTGACAACCCTTGCAGACCTGATGCAATGCACCCATCTGTCAATGGCCAGTGCATGCCCACGAGAAACTGCAGCACACAGATGAGGCAAACGCCATTGGCGCAAATTTAAGTAAGGCCTTGTATGGGGATTTCGCACACAAATAGACCCGCCGGTCATGGGGCGTTTCCCATCGATTTTGCGCTGATGGGTCACTCTCCCCCACAACGCCATGTGGCAGGCAGAGGGTCTAAAATGTGTGGTCGAAGATATGCTCTATGCCCTTCACATGGGCCTTTGAGGCGAAAGAGGAAACTCGCTCATCCTTCGTACTCTGGGGTCTACTGTGCTTCAGCAGGCCCCTTACCGAATGTCATTCAGCATGGCCGGCAATGGTATCGGGGTGCCAATCTCCGGGTCTGCAAGCTGTGCAGGGGGGCGCATGCGGAGGCGATGCGTACTTTCATGTGTACGGAGGACTTTGCATGTACTAGCCCCCCCCCCCCCCCGGGTTTCGGCGTGGACCCCCCGGAAGCCCCCTGCCGCCGGACCAGCTGGACCAGCCAGGGGACTGAAGCCCCCCCCAGATTTCCATCAAGCCACTCAGGGCTGGATGATTTCAGCGATACGGAGAGTGATTGGCGTAGTGGTTGCAGTGGTCGAGGTGAAGGGTGCTGCCTGTTGCTTTCATTGACCGCACTGACAATTTGCAGGGGTATCCTGGGCTAGAGGCTCTATTGGAGGCCGACCCGAATTCCATTCTGACGGATGCTGTTCCCTTGTCATTCGAGGAGGTAATGGAGGTGGAGGCTGCTGGCAGCATTCAAAAGGGAGTGCGAAGCTGGGTCGCCCGAAAAGAGACTGAGAAGCGTGCTGCCGAGAAACAGGTATGGGATGATGCATTGCGCCGGGAATCCAGAAGTGTTTGACGGCAGGTGTCTGCACCCCCAACCCGCACGCATGTGTAACCTCCAAAACCGCCAACCCCTGCTTGAATGCACAGCAAGGACCACGTTTCAAACCGCCCCCTCAGCTGCTTCACAGGTCAAGGGGCTCATGGTTTGGACGTTCCCTGGCCTAGCAGGACTGGGCCCGACGCATCTGAGTCAAAGTGGCCACCGCAGTTTTGGAACGGTAGACCCCATCAAACCAACTCCTTCTAGAGAGGTTATGTTACACAAAGAGTTCGTTTGGGACAAAAGTGGTGTGTCATGAAAAGAACGGCATCTCTCATTTACGGCGATTTGCAAAACGTGGCAAACATTGCTTGGATGTTTGCAGGGCTGTCTTGTCTCTCTTTGATAGCACAAGCGGATGTGTGAAAGCGAGGGTACCAAAAATTCCTGCACCCGGCCCATGAAAGCATAGGTGCCCTTGTCAAACTAATTTCTCTCAAGATGTGCAGGACCGTTCATGGTCCCAGGCCTGACGACCGCCCTGCTTGTGTGTGGCCATGAGGTGAAGCAAGGGCAAGGAGGACCAGCCAGTTGGTGGGTAGGCCCATCATCAAGATAGATGGATCTAGGATCCATGTCAGGTGCAGTCCACGTGTAGGTGGTGAACTACTATGTGCCCCTAAACAGTTGAGGCACTACCACTCCCCCGACGACTTGTCATGGGATGAGTGGCGCCTAAGCGATAAAGAGGTCGAGAAAATCGACCTGCAGAACGCAGCCTCCCCTGAAGAGGCTGACGAACTGGAGGAGATGACTGCCGAAGAGATGGCAGTCGATGGATACTACGTTGTGGCAGGTATTGCCCGCCACGAATATAAACAAGGTTGGAAATTCCTCACCCTTTGGGAAGGCTATGGAGTTTCCGAGGCGACCTGGGAACCCATGTTTGCCTTCATCCAACCCGACGGAGGTATCAACCCCGTCTTTCGTTCCTACCTCGTTGACTCTCGCTCACTCCTGCTTCCCACACCTGTTACTGCGTCTGTGTGCATTGTGGGAGGGTGGGCGGTTCAACAGGTTGCGGGTACAGCTGCACCGTGGGGTCCGGCTCCTCTTGTTCTGTCCAAGTACAAGTGCGGTGGCTGCAGAGCATTAGTGTAGGGCTACGGCAGCTGCAAACCGCTTTTCTGGTGCATGCCTGTGAAAGCACTTGGGTTGTCCTGCTTTTTTTGTTGGCATCAATTGTTTGTTTGCCCTGCACTTTTTGATGCATCAATCTGCACCCCCCCCCCCCCCCTCGCCCTTGCAAACAATCAACGTGGATTGCTGTTTGCAACGCTCCTGCCGGACCTCTGGCTGAGTCTTGCTGCACGTCTGCTTTGCAAAGTTTGTGGTCCTGTGCGAAGAATGCCCTGCTGCTGTGCGATGTAGACCTCGGAGGAGGAGAAGGCAATGCTCTTACTGCATGAAGTCAAGGAAAGACGCCGCATCGCAGCAGATGAAGGTGATGCCAGGCACTCCGTGGAGATTGACATTCTCAGTGCCCTCGGTGCAGCGCAGGTGTCTGAAGTTGCGTGCGTGCTATGGGGTTGAGTTTGTGGCCCTACTGCTCAGCAACACCCCATTTCTGTGCCAACTGGGGTAGCGAGGGGGCTGGTTTCGCTCAAGCAGCCTGAAACCGGGGGTTGATGCATCATGTCTTCTTCACAGGCCATTGCTGCAGCAATTGCTGCAGAGGAAGCAGCGGCAGAGAAAGCGGCAGAGGAGGCAGCTGCGAAGAAGTCAGCAGAGGAGGCAGCTGCGAAGAAGGCCGCAGAGGAGGCAGCTGCCAAGAAGGCCGCAGAGGAGGCAGCTGCCAAGAAGGCCGCAGAGGAGGCAGCTGCGAAGAAGGCTGCAGAGGAGGCAGCTGCCAAGAAGGCCGCAGAGGAGGCAGCTGCGAAGAAGGCCGCAGAGGAGGCAGCTGCGAAGAAGGCTGCAGAGGAGGCAGCTGCCAAGAAGGCCGCAGAGGAGGCAGCTGCGAAGAATGCTGCAGAGGAGGCAGCTGCCAAGAAAGCCGCAGAGGAGGCCGCTGCCAAGAAGGCCGCAGAGGAGGCAGCTTCGCAGAAGGCCGCAGAGGAGGCAGCTGCGAAGAAGGCCGCAGAGGAGGCAGCTGCCAAGAAGGCCGCAGAGGAGGCAGCTGCGAAGAAGGCCGCAGAGGAGGCAGCTGCAAAGAAGGCCGCAGAGGAGGCAGCTGCGAAGAAGGCCGCAGAGGAGGCAGCTGCGAAGAAGGCCGCAGAGGAGGCAGCTTCGCAGAAGGCCGCAGAGGAGGCAGCGGCTGCATTGGCTGCAAAGCTGGACGGTAAGGTGTGTGTATTTTACTCTGTGATTGTGCCACGGATACGTCGACATTTCTTGTTCCAAGGGCCTGGTATGCTGTTTGCGTCATAATGCTGCCCGATGGGATACCCTCGTTTATATTCTGCACACGTCCTGAGTGAGGCATATGCAGGGATGTCTCTTTGTCATTTCACAATTTAACCCATCTGTGCAAGCGCTTTGGTACAACACTGTTCTCTGTACATGATGCTGCGTGGCTGGTGATCTTTCTTCATATCGCTGTATGTGTGGCGGTTTCAAGCATCGGAATCGTGCTCCATTTGGAACGGTCTTCGAGTTTTGAAGGCTATTTCCAGCAGTGTAAGGGGACATCGGATGGTTGCTGATGTGTGGGCTGCAGCTCAGGGTTGACATTTTCAACAGGAACCATCTGGACTTGACTTGCTTTCGTTCGCCAAGCCCAACTCCGAGCTACTCGTTTGGATGCACAGTCGCTTCCCCATGGACAGTTCTGAGCAAATGGCAGGAGGCACGCAGCCTGTGGACACTGAACCCCCCAAACGCAAGTCCCCATTGCCTCCAGTGCTTACCCTTCCGGACGTTGCTCCTGTGGAAGTGGACCCTGTAAGTCCGGATTCACAGGTCCTTTTTTTGGTGCTCCTTCTGCTTGTTAATGTCGTTCTTTATTTGCAGTTGTACATGAATGGACATCCATCAAGGCACAAACACAGGCGTAGAGGTGGGCATACACAGGAGCAAAGAAGAGCACAGACACTGTCACAGGGAACGCTTACTGCGCGCCACCGGTCCCCCAGGGTAAGGGTAATTAGCTTTAGTCAAGGAAATAACACACGGAACAAAAAGCCTATGTCCAAGAAGTTCCCATGGTGCAAGGAGTAGTTCAGGCAGACCCAAAAGTCTTCGCACACAACGCAATCACATCGGTTGGCAGGGGTCATTACATGCCGTCGAAGCTGGGGTGGTGCTTGATGATGTAGACGAATCGGAAGAGGGCCTTGTGCAGGTTTGGGTTTGGGCATTTTGTTGGCTATGGAATATTCTGCAACAAAAAGTAGAACCGCCCCTTGCGCCGTGGGTTGTGGCCCTGTATCCCCAGGCCAAGGGGCCAAGGACTCAAAGTGACTACATAACCCCTGCCGTCTCAGGGACTCCACTGTGGAAGGGACTCAAAGTAGATACATAGCCTGTACCATATTGGGGACGCGCAAGAAGTGCACCCTTTGTGAAGGAAAGAGGCCCAAAATGGAGAATGTAGTAAATGAATATGAAAAAAATGGTACCTAGGGGTACGCATAGCAGGAAAAGGCACCACTCTCTATCCTTTGGTTTGAGATAATTGCCCAATTGCACGCTGCAGGGCACGCCAGAGGTGCCCGCAGGCGCCCCAGGAGAAGCGTTGCCACAGGCATGGGCACAGACATCGGGCATGAAGGTGGGCATACGTGCTTGTGCGGTTCAAGGGACCTCGTCAGTTGTTGGAGTTGACCTCCTTCAGAGACGCCCACAAGTGGTGCTTCAGCCACGCATGTGTCACATTGATGCCGGGCCCGCCAGCCCCACCGCCCAACTCAGCCGACCACACCCACGCAAGCGACTGCAACACACATGCATATGGAAGGCCTCTGACTGCTCCATCCTGGGCACCAAAGCCTTTTCTTTGCAAGCATTCCTCCAGCGCATTCTTCCATTCTGAATGATTGGCTGCTCTTTTTTTTTTCCTTTCAGGGGTACCCTGGGCTTGAGGCCCTTCTGATAGCCAAACCAACTTCCCCCGTACTTTCAGTCCTCCACGATGCGATGCCTGCGTCATCATACGAGCAAATGGTGGAGAATGTGAAGGCGTGTACTCCACAGAAAGCTGCAGTTCCGCCAGCCTCTACAAGTGAAGCTGAGCAGGTGTTGTCTAACATTGAGCTGTCTTGATAATTTGTGGCATCGAATAGCGACCGAAACCGCACCGCCACCCTCGTACATGGTGGGTGCTTCTGAAAGTTGATCTGCTTGTCTACTCATGCACAAAAGGACCAATGTTGGCCTGACGCAAGTCGGTCTAAAATGCCCAATGGGTCGATGTTGCCGAGAGTACCTGAAGCCAGGAAGGCTTCCTCAGAATGTTTTTGGCAAAACAGTCGAGTATCCTGAATTATGGTCGAACCAGATCTAAACCTACATGATTGTGGTTTTATTAAACAAGTTGCTGTAGAATTATTTTAACCAATGCCGTAATGTACTATCTGCGAAAACTCTTGTTTTTACCTGAAAACCCCTCAAAGTCTCTATTGGAGCAGAACGCTTTTGCTCGACTGAAAGCTACAGGACCTTCCTGCACGACCACTGTGGCTTCATCAGCGTCAAAGACTTACCTGCGGACATTTTCGGCATATCCATATTTGCATGACCCACACTCCTGACCTGTTTTCATGGGGGCCACCTCTTTCAAGAGATCCTGCGGCTTTGCAATGACTGCCATGTGTCATACACAGGCCCATAGGCTTTGCAAAAAAAGTTGTTTGGGGTGAAGTCATTGACTATGCAACACTGTCCGTAACGGTTGAAAAGCAGTCAATGCCCAGCATATAGATTGTCTGTAGTTGTGGGAATGTGTCCTTATTTCCGTATGGACACGATGGGGGGTCATGCATACTGCCCTGGAGTTCATATGTCATCTGAATGGTGACACACCACTGCAACGCAGGGAATGTCGGGGCTGTCCTGAAGAACCCAGATGTGTTTTTCCCACTAAGGACAGTCCTTTAGGACAGGCCCTCTGGGCCTGCTGTTACTGGCCAACCGCTGTCGGTGAACCGCCAACCGCTTGTTATTAACTGCCAGCAGCGAATGGCCAAAGGTTTGTTCAGTCAGCTTTTGCCGCTTTCAACTGCTTTCAGTGGAATACCACTTGTTACAAGGTAATGATAAGTGTTTGTTCCTGACCAAAGGCCGTTGTTGATGGGCACGGCGCTGTCACTTGGCTGCTGCACGGTGGGACATTCTTTGGTGAGGTGTATTGGTACAGCTCCCCCATTAAGACCGGCCCTCGGAATGTACATGGACGAGATTAGATTTCGAATCCCCTTCCCTTCTGACATTGCTGTGGTTCTGTGCGCAGATAACACGAGGTGTCCTCCAAAATGCTATTTGTCCTGTCAATCAATTTTGCGCATGGACATAATGATTCCAGCGATGGCATTGGCACGACACGCTGGGTCTCCCGTCAAAGCACGCCCCCGTGGGGTATCTCGTTTATGCGTTGGGTGTTTTTCCTGCCGTCTGCCCGCCTTTTCCATCATTCAACCATCCGCACAACATCCTGCTGTCCTCGTGGCATCCCCTGTGTTTCCCGCCTGCCTCACACGCTGCGTGTCCTATGGTATGTTGGGGTACGATCTGCAGGGCTGTCTGTGTATAGACGTCCGGCACGCTGTCCACAGGCCCCGCCCCCAAAGGCTGTCCCACCCCGAAAGGTGTCGCCCCAGCCCCCGGCGACGGATACAGTCCCCAACGCTGTGCATTCCTCCTCCGTGCACCGCCCCCAAGTCCCTGGGGCTTCGCAGAAGGAGAGGCGGGTACCAGGGCTTGTGGAGCTTCAAGAGATCATGAGACGTCAGGTATGTCATCTCAGCCTCAACGTTTGCGAGCTGGGCCCCATCACCCGCTCAGCCGCGCCACGCGGACCAGGGTCTCCGAGAGCTCTACGCAGAGCAGAGTGATCAGAAAGGGGCCGACGTTACAACTGTACCTCTTAATTTGTGCAATTATCGGAACCCCCCAAGGCTTTCATGATATTGTACCGGAGCGTCGCGAGGTTTAGATGTTGTGGAACAGCGTGGCCATGGTTCACAGCAAGCCAGAAAACACCCCCATGGCAAACGAACGTGCCCCTCTCAGGCCTTTATGGCAGCCTTTCTGGCAACCTCCCCCTCCCAGAGCAGAAGGTTCAAGGGAGAAAGGCCAATAGGCAGCGCCACAGGCTAACAGAGCCAACCACCAAGGCCTTGTGCCAACCCCCCCGCCCCAGGGGCGGAAGGAAACAAGCGGCAGTTGTGAGCAGTGGGGCGGACATTCCACTCTCCCCCACAAAACAGCACTACAACCCCCTCCCCCGCCCGCTACACAGCCACAGCCTCCACAGCAGATAACTGAGTGCGTTGCACTGTACGTACGAACAGGATAACCTACTCGACCTCTGATGCCCCGTAATCTGAAGCCCCGTGAGTGCTGCCAGCAAAGTGGACACCACGGGGGCAGACAGCTGCAATGGTGAGCAGTGGGACCCACCAAACTGCAAGCCCCCAACCCCCCCCCCCCGTTCATCCCCCCCCCCCTCCCCACACACTCCTCCACAACTGACCTCACTCGATCAACAAAAGCAGCGTGCACGAAAGGCATGGCACTGGACACTGGTGGTACTTCACATACGGTACCTATCAGTCTTTATGGACCACCTTCCTCATGATTCTACTGCAACACAGGTATCGGGGAAACATTCCATATTTGTTGGCATTCGGCGAATGGTGGCTGGTGTTGCATTGGCTGCTGGATTGCCAGGCCACTAGTGAGGCAGTATGTATGTACTGTGTATGTACTTGACAGCCTTTTGCTCATGCTGATATGTCAGTGTGGGGCTCACGTGTGGTTGTTATGCAGCTGCAAAAAGCCATGGCATCAAACGTGCTGCTGTTTATTTGGCATCCCCCCCGCCCCTCTTCAAGGGCATTGTAGGGGCTGCGGGCGCAGCAGGGACACTGCAGAGCACGACCCGCTCCCACCATCTTCCCCCTCTGAGAAGCATGCGTGAGTGAGTTTGGGCTGTGGGGCACACCCCACAGGCACTGCAGGGAAAATGCCACACTGCATGGAACTGCAGCACACCGCTGATGGGCATTTTGGTGACCGGGACCCCCTGCCCCTCTGTTGCAGCTTCCCACATCAGATGTGATGAAGAGCACCCTCCAAATTTCACGGCCTGGAAATGTGGAGCTTGTCAGTGTTGGCACTGGATGTCGAAGGAGCAGTGGCTGCAATTTTCAGCAGTGCGACAGACATTCCACTCTCACCCACAACTGCCCCGCACTCTCCCTTAATGGTAACCTCAGTGAACCACACCCAAAATGACCCTCTCCCAGAACTGATCTTGATCAACAAAGTAGTTTGTACAAAGGACATGACACTGGACACCAATTGCACTACAGGGTTACCCACAGCCTTCATGGGCCCCTCTGGCCCCAAGTCACCTCATAACAGACACACACAGCGCAGAGGTACGGCCAAGTGTGTTAAACCGGAAATACCACCCGGCGAATCTACACCACCTTTGTGATCATCCCCCCCCCCGCCCCCCTCCCCGACACCTTTTGAATTCAACTTGCATTGGCCTTTCCTTCACATTAGCCCGTTCAATCTATACCTCCCGAGGCCTTCTCCAAGAGGCCTGAGGGCCTTCAACGGAAATGTGCCAAGCCGCCATAACGGGATGGAGCCTGTGAGCCTGTACCTATAGGCACATGTGTCTTCATGCTTTTGTTCTTTCTCACAGGAGCAAGAAATCATGAACCTTCAGCGCCAAATCAGTGAGGCTGCTCGGACTCGGGGACTGGTGTGTGCGATCTGATTAGGGGCTAGGCAGGGTCTGCACTCAGAGGGCCTGTACTCGGGTGCAAATGTTGATGCCGCGTGTGTCAATATGCAGAACCGCGTGCGTACGCCATCCACAATCACGTACCGACAAGCGCTGATTACTTTTTGCAGAGAAAACGTTTTGTGAAATGGTGCTTGCTGATGCAGAGGCGCACAGCCAGGCTGAGTGAGCAAAGGATGGTTTTGACAAAGTGAGCCGCAATGGTGGGGTTGAAGGAGATACTCAGGGGCTCAGCCCTTGCTCCAAGGCCGATAGTATACGTCTCGGTTTACACGAACGATGGCATTTTCTTGGGCTCTTCAATTGTTTGCGCAGCCCGGCAACACACAGAGTAGGTCCCATTCGCAACTTGTTTGTATTCGGTTTGCCCTGAACAGATTAGTACACAGCCCGTTGGACGTGTACCTCTTGGATGTGTACAGAGATTTCCCTTTCTTTTTCTGTCACACAGGTTGACAGTTCTGTTGTGAAACCAACTGACCTTTTGGAACGCACCCCCCCCCCCCCCCACCTTTTAGCGCCTACATCCCCAATCACCCTCAATCTTTGCCCCCAAACCAGCACTTGGCCAATGTGGTGCACTCTGTGTCGCCCCCCCCCCCCTCCCATTTTGTCAACAGAAACATACTATATTTTATGAGCATGCCAGTCATAGGAGCAAGGGGTCACCATGGACGAATGGTTGCAGGCTTTCAAACAGCTATTTCTTGAGGAGCTGCAGATTTTTGACCCAAGGCAACAGGACAGCACACTAAAGGAGGCACCAGCACAAATCCTCAGCACAAATGGGTGTTTGTTGTGCATGAGGCGAGTGGATTGCATTGGAAGCAAAAAGCTTAATGACAGCCCTGAATTCGGGCAGCTGGGAAAGGGCAACAACTGAGAAAATTTATGACGCTCTGCTGCTCTGAGTGCCCTTGCTTGTCTGGTGACCACAGCTGTTACGGGTGGCTCCTTTGGTGTCATGAAGGGATCGCTCCCTTCTAATTGGGGTATCATGTCACATCACACACAAAGGGGGCATACGGGGGAGTGGGTGTCACGGGTGCATAACGCTGCAATTGTGAGCAGCGAAGGAAACATTACAGTCCAGCCTCACCCCGAAATAGGTTTTTTTCTGGGGGCAGCTGTATGAGAATGTGGGTGCCTGTTCCTTCCTCTCTTGGTGCCAGCAGTGCAGCATGCCCTGCTATGTGCCCTTTGTCCCTCCTTGTGCATGTGGTAGACACACAAAACTCACGAAACTCTTCCTTCATTCCTGGCCGTGGCCTTGCCCCCATAGTGGGTGCAGAAACGTTGCCAACACACGCATGCTATTTACAACCCTCAACTCTCATGCAAGTGGCTTGGGACACCGCTCTTCACCATCCACCCTCACCATGCAAGCAATCACGGACACCCTCTCCCACCATCAGAACAGGTCAGGGGGCCACTGGAAAAAAAATTCGCAGAATTTCTTTTCGTACCCCCCCCCCCTCTGGGGGTACCCCCCGAAAAAAAAAGGTACTGCACTTGTTAGGACATTTTTTTCGCAAGCAGAACCCAGGGAAGTGCCTGACCGTCGGCGCCAAAGGTGCCATAAGAAAAATTTCCTTGATGCCGCAGAGGGGGAAAAAATGGTTTTTCACCCCATGTGTCTATACTCAAAATACTTAGACTTTTCAGGAGAACTCAAGAATGGATGAAAAACATATTGGACCAAATATCAATACCATCCCTGAGCAGAGGGCTGTCAGAGTTGGCTTGTACCTTAGTGGAAAAGCAGTGGTGCTGCGGTTGCCACATCCTGGGTTCAAAACCTGCTGCGGACAATGTGGAGGAACTCCAACATGCGTTGGAGCACAAAGGCAAATTATTTTCCCCCATTTTTTTTGATGTGCGGTGCTTTCATTTTGTCCCCTTTCCTGGGGACCCCCACGAACACAGGGGTTACGTAGCAATTCCGCCCACTTTTGGGACCCCGAGAGGGCAGGGGTTATGCAGCCACACAGAGCGGCATCCTGAAAAAAGGCATGGTCTGACCTAGGAATCAGCCCACAAATACCACCCATATCGGTTAAAATATCAGTGGAGACCTTGAAAAGTATCCTATTTGCACCTTCCAAATTCAAAGGAGTAGGATAGATTTCAAGAAATCTCCGTTTTTGGGGCCCGGAAAAATTTTCGCGGAAAATTTTTTTTCGCACCCCCCTCCCCCTCTGGGGGTACCCCCCTGAAAAAAATGCCAGGTACCAGGAATTTTTTTTCCTGGCGGCCCCCTGGAACAGGTGCACTCCTCAAACAAGAAGCATAGGCAACACTGCCCCAGCCCCCGTACAGTGCAAAGCGCCACAGAAGCGGCTTCATCGTATGCGTCTGTACGCGAGACCACACATGACCCGAAACCACAGTGCCAAGCCACTCCTGCTTTTTGTCAAAGGCAAAATGCATGGAAATGCTGCTCATGATACTTGATGATCCAGAACCCTCTGGCCTCTGTTGCACTTTCACATCGGTGCTGGAGAGCACCCCTCCAAATCCTCACGTCCACAAATGACCAGAGGTGTAGGCTGCTGCCATGGGTTCAGGGGCAGCATTGGCGGGCAGACGCCCAGCTGTCCCACTCTCACCCACCAAAATACGTTTCCCCACTGTATGGGGGAAAACCATGCACACAATCTCTTGAACATACAAAATTTGAACAATTGCGCACATCTGGAAGTTCCAACTGGCATGATTATTCAAGCTTTTGTGGCAACGCCCCCGCAATGGTCCCAAGTAGCAACATGCTGATTACCAACACCTCCCTGGAGACGCTGGGTCAGGCACCTCCCTGAGGCGAGACCCAGCGTCCCCCCCCCCCCCCCCAAAGGCCCCCCCGAGCGCACACTGACAACACACAGGCACGGCGGTATCCCCCTCCCACCAGCGCCCCATTGGGATTTGGGAATCGTCAGCAGTCTGGATGGCTATGGGACCAGGCAACCGGAGGCCAAGGCCCAGTTGCGCTGGCGAGGTATAGCCGCACAGGCCATGGGAACCCGCGTTTCGGCGCAAGACGAGACCCAACCCCCCCTCCCCCTCCACCCCATACAGTGTGCAGCAAAAACACTGCACCTCCAAGCATTGGGTGTCAACAGCCCGGAGGCACAGCTCCACAAAGCCGGGAGTACCAGCCAGCAGACCTACACCACCTTTTATGTCACCTGGCAAAAAAAATTGCCCCAGGGTCCACTGACCCCAAGCCCAAGCACAGAACCATTAGAAACCTCCTGGCCTATGGCACACAGGGCACACTCGACAGCCGATATCATGAAGAATGCCTGGAACTGCAGTGCACCACTGGTGTGCAATGACCCGGAACCTCCTGCCCCCCCTGGCCCAAGCTACACCTTACCACATCAGTACATTGGCGGTGGAGATCACCCTCCCCTCTCTTAACCCCTCCCTTAACGTGGCACTAACAAAGGGTGCTTGCCATCCACATCACGAGCACCATAGCAAAACCACTGCGACGGACGCGCGATTGTGACACAACAGCACTAACGAACCCACTTGACCGCTTGACTGCAAACCTGGCTGCTGCATAACACCATTGATGATTTCCACGGCGTGCACATTTGCCATTCCATCAAAAACCCTATTCCACACGCATGTGCACAGTCATATCCATCCATTGAGCAATTTTGTGGTGCATATGCCTTGTCTTTCGCGATCCTGCTATCTCCCAGAGTCCACACAAGAGTACAAGTCCACACAAGAGTACTTGAAGAACATACGAACTCCCCTGCGGTTGAGTCAGCACCGGAGATCGCGGGATTGTCTTGCACGAAGCCTCCTGGCACATGCTGACTGCTGTGTGCCGGTGCGGCGATGCAGTGTGATTCGGAGCCGCTGCGTTGTGTCTCGCCCCTCGGTCTTTTTGGAAAGCGCTAATCCGGGAGGTCAAACAAGCGGCATCAACAGTGATAAAGTCCACCAACGTCCACTAATGCAGTTGCACGTTGGTTGCTTATTTGTTCATCGAACCTGCCCCTCATTCAAGTTCCCCCACAATTTGCAGTCTGATCGGAGAAGGGCTTTGCTTGGCTCTCCTCTCTGGGGCCCCTGCTCTCTGTATTGTATGTCAGTGGCATGAATCCATTGTTTTTCTGTGATATGGGGCGGAGTTTTACCTATGCCAAATGTGAACCGGTATCTCTGGCACGTGGGGATACAGAGGGGCTCTCACGCACACACACACGCGCGCACACACACACACACACACACACGGAGGGACGCGCGCACGCCGCGTGCAAACACACGCATGCGTGCATGCATGGAGACATACACACATACACACACACACACACACACACACACATACACAGTGATGCACTCCCTGTACACAGTCTTGCTGTCGTGCTGAGAGGGAGGAAAGGCCGTGACGGGCTGATATTCCAAACATTGCTGCAGTGCGGACATGGCTGTAGAGAGGTGGTGTATCATAGCGATCGCTATTGCTTTGGTTGAAATGAATGGGCGTCACACACACACACACACACACACACACACAGGTGGTACACATTCGGGACACAGGTGATGATACAAGCTTTGCGAAAGGGGTTCACAGATGTACACGTATACTTACACAGGCATACAGGCGTGCACCGTGAGGCACAAGGGTGCGCATGGGGCACACGCACGGGTGTACACGGCTCAAATGGATGCACAGAAGTTTTGGAATGCATGTGCAGGGGCATGCGGGCGTACAAAAGGGGGTGTATGTATGGCTCAAAGGGCAAAGGGGCAATGTTAATTGACTGGTGAATTGTATGGCGTACTCCAGCCTATGGAGGGGGTGTCTGTGTCGTTTGCACACGGCCAGTACACAGCCATTGTCCGATGCTGCAACGGTGTGGCCAGTCACCGAGGTTTGTAAAATGATCCATTTCGAGCCGCGTGGTTGATAAGGGCGTCCACAGCTGTTGATCACTGCTTTTGCTTCGTACTCAAGCTGCCCCTTGCAAGCATGCTATCGCTGCCTCTTGCTGTGATTTGCGTGCCGCTTTGGGTCAGTTGCAGTGCAGAAGTGTCCATAGTGAAATTCTTGCGGGCTGAACAATCATCCACCGTTGATGCTGAGGGTCGTGAGTGAATTGGTGATTATAGCTTGGCAACGGCGTTTGCAGTGAGCTCGGATGACCTCTACATCAACTGGAATATTATGTGATTTCTCTCAAATTCACTGTCACATGTATCTCCGGGGAGTGTAGCGTATGGGGGTGCTTGCAGAAGCCCACAACACCGCTTCTTTGCCAGCCCGGATTTTCAGCCCAATCCCCCCCCACCCCCGGGCGCTTATGCCGATGCCCAAGCCAGTGTTCTCAATCATGCGCCCATTTTTGTGACCAAATTTTTTGGGGGCTGTCCGCCTTTTGGAGCTTTGGTGCTTTGAGGACGGTTACAGGGGTGGAGGATGACGCCCGGTCGTTGGAGGGCCAGGCAGAGGCTGCCACCTGACTCCCATCCCCCCTGCAGGCAAGGAGGGTGACGAGAAGGAGGACGGCATGGCCAGCGTGTAGATGAGCCCATGAGGCGCGGAGGTACATGACCATGAGCTGCATGTGGTCGCAGAGGGAATCGTCATTTCCTCCATTTCTCAGGATGAATTCCACTTCTCCCTCCCCCTGTCAGATCCGATGTCTGCTCCACATGCTCACCTCTGCATCAGTCTCTGAACCCTAGTGCAACCCCCGCTGTTCCCCAGTGTGCTTCAATACGGGCACACGGCCCTGTGTGCCCATGCCCCTCATCCAGGGCCACAGATTTCGGTGTCAATTACCATTGCACGCATTCTCTATTCCATGCCTTTGGCTGTCATCAGTCCGCGTCATCATTCCGCCAGAACACAAGGGGGCCAACATTTTGGGCGCTGCAATTTGACAAGCTGCATTATGTCTGCGGCATGACTGTTCTCTCGCAGTCATGTGATGTGCATGTATGTGTGGTTTGAATATCCCTGACCGTGCAGATGCACACGTTGTGCTTGTGTTATGCGAACCCTTTCATATGACGATTCTGTTGATGTTTAAATGGCTTTTCAGCTGTGATGTTGCATTGGTCAGGGTATTGTAGGGCTAATTCCTCTACAGTGCATCAAGAAGCCACACCTGAACCCATTACTGGACCATTCACTGTCTCGATTTTGAGCCATCAACCCCTGCTTCACCACCACCTCGATTTTTCGTCGTTGGGTTTTGACCTCCCCTCCCGCACCCACCAGTGCACAAACGTGCCATCCCCCCAGAGGGGCGGGCCGTGTTGGATCTATGCAGAACCGGCTCCTTGCCGGTATGTGGGGTTGGCTTGCATCTCTGGGAACCCCACAGAGCTAGTACACGAGTGCCGTACAACGTTGTCCCTACCCTTGGAAGCGCCTCGCAGGTTTTGTTTCATCAACGTCCCCGGCTTTCAGACTGGTGGGTTGATCCTGCTGTTGAGGACAGTCTTTCCTACTTCATTCAGAACCTCCAAGGGGCTCTTCTCCTCTTGCGTTGCTCACAAAGTCGCCTCTGTGCCCTCCAGACCTCGAGCCACCACACTTGCCCATCTGCGTGTTGCGGTACTCCAAAACGCAAAGAGCATGACCAATGCTGCGTGGTGAGTCTGTCACTTTGTTGTTGAAGCTCTCGACCTTTGGCAAAGTGGAGGGTTTTATCTGACTTCGTTACAAATTAACTCTTGCACAACTGTTTCTAACCCTTCTGCAATGTCTTCCACTCAGACAGCATGCTTTGAAGGCTAAAGCGCAATGCCGCGGGCTGCATAGTAGCCACCGCATTGATGTGCCATACCTGTCCATGTTGTGCCATCCGTTTTGTCTACACAGCTCCAGATATGCTTGTCATCTTTATGTCTCATTGCGCTGACCTGTACTTCGATGCAGATATTTTCTGTGATACGAGTTCTGTGCCGTTTCTTCTTGAGATTGCATGGCCTGGAGCAAAGTAACACAGCACCATGATGGATCGAGCAGAGCAGCCCTATAGGGGTTAGTGGTGGAAAATGTGTGCCATAGGCTCAGCTTCGATGTGAAGGACTGCAGTTTTGAGCTGCACTACATGCTGTTGTGCATGTCCAGCAGGAAGCCTCCTTCCAGGCCACAACACTGATCTTCGCACAGCACACGCTGTTGCAACCTCCCGCGACATGCTCCCGGCAGTCATAAACAAACAATGAAGCACTGCACCTTCACATGATTTGCAGGCTCACCTCTGTATCATTGGCACATCTTGGGGTGCTGGGGGCACCGCGGATTCTGGAGCTATTTGTTTTGGGTCCGTGGATTTGATTCCATCGCTGTCCCTCTGAAAGGCGCAGGTACCAAAAGTTCCGTCTGATTTCGGTGCCCGAATTTCAGCGAAGACGTGATCTGGCAAAACGCTGATTGGTGTCGAGATTCCTTCATGGAATTCCCTCTGCAAAAGCAGGTCAGCAGTACACCCAGCCAAAATCAGAAAACCCCGGGTGATAGCGATTGTTTTGGTCGTAGCTAATGGAAGGAACCGAATTGGTCACAAATCTTAAGGTGTAGGAAAATGGAGTATTTGGATCATAGTGAGCGCTGTACAGCAAGGTTGCACAAGGCAGGGCTTTTTGAACTCATTCAATGTGGTCACATGATCAAATTCATCTATGAGCATTTCATGATACAGACTAGTTGAATCACGCGCCCTGGTTGACCAATGAATAGGCGCAGTCTGCATCATGAAGTGCTCCTCAGTGCATTTGATCAGGCCATTGATTTGCAGCGGTAGTCGTTCGTGACATCATGTACATGAAAGCTTGTTGCTCCCTGAGCAAGCCATTCTAGATTTCCAATGGGCCACCTTGGATTGCTGATATTCCATTCATGAAAGAACCCTCATTTGCTCCTTAGCTTGTATGTGTGGGAGTTAGTGCTGGCCCATGGTCCGTGGGAATCGGGGGCGCAAAAAATTCGCGGTAACACCGTTTTTTTCGTTACCCCCCCCCCCCCTTGGGGGGGGCGTACAGCCCGAAAAAAATATCCCCTCCAATGTGTAAAAAAGCTTCACAACCCCGGTTTTTTTTTTTTAAAGAACCACCTCTTGGAAATCACTGGTTGCTGCTTCATAGGGTGTAAGTGTAGCCTACATAATGCTTTGAGGTCCCCAAACATTCCCCATTCTGCCAGCATCAATTTGGTAGCCCTACATATCCATGTTGGCCCAAAGTTCAGCCCCCACATTCAGCTTGGCAACAATGTACGAAAATGCTAGAAGGCTTATAATGCTTCTATCGGTGACCATTGGTTTTGCTTGTACGACAAAAAGTTGTCCAGATAGTGTGGCCAAGCAGTAGCATGTCCGAGCAACACCGCAGAACCAGCCAGCAACAATTGCGCTTTGTGCAAGAGAATCACACTCCCTAACCACAGGAACACACACTGGTGACCTTTTTCCGGCAAAACAGTCGAGTGCGAATCCTAGCCCGCAAGGGATGGGGAAAATTGGCTTGTGCCCGGGGGGGTCACGGCTGTCGCCTGAAGGAGGGGGGGGTGGTTGGGAAATGGACACCTGTGACAGGACCTATGTATGGTCCTCACTGTCTGCTTTTTTGTTTTGACCGGTGCCCCTTAAGTGCCGGCCGCGCCCGATGATGGCGTTTATTGGTACAACTCCGGAGGGGTGGGGCTTTTTGTGGCAAAAGTTAATGTCTGGCTGGCACAGCTTGCCCATGGAGGAAGCTGAAATTGCCCATGTGGAAGAGGTGTTACCCCGCGGGGTACAAACTGATCCGGAGGGTGATGATTTGGACATTGTTTGTGTTATATGCTTGAGAGGTGAGGTGAGTGATGGTTATGACATCTTGCTTTGTGACGGGGACCATAGCTCCACTATTGGGTATCACCAACAATGCCTTCTGCCACCTGTTGCACAAGTGCCAAATCATTCTTGGTTGTGTCCTGATTGTGTTGCACAGGGATCAAATGGTGATTCCAGACTTGCGGATGGTGATTGCGTGCCTTCCACCCAAGATTCTGCTTCCAGCTCCCATGTTACCTCTGCTTCCATTTCAGATAGCACGTCAAGCTCGGACAATGACAGCACATGTTCTAATTCTATTCATCGGAGCCCCCTGATGCGTTTTCCTTGACATCTGCATCACACTAACTTGCTAACGGGAGGCCATGGTGAGGTATTGCAACCCCCCCCCCCCCTGTGCTATGGGATGCAACCGGAATAGACCGGACATAAATACCACCACCCTTGGGGGTAGAGGGGGGACTGGGGGGCTGTGTATGCCAGTCGTCATTGTCCCGTCACGGCGGGCCAGAAGGGGGGGGGGTTTGGGAAATGGACATCCGTGACCCCCCATGGGCGCAAGCCAATTTTCCCCCACCACAATCGACTCCTACAACGACAACCACCCCAATGACCGAGCAATCCGGTGTGCCCGCTAAATTGCCACCTCCACCCCCACCTTGTCCGAAAATGCTGCCGTTTGGAATCAAGGATGCAAACCATTTACGCCGGGCATATCCACTACTACGCCACGGACATGAGAAGGCCGCATGGCGTCTGGTTGATGGCTTGGGCTTGGAATCGGCAGACTATGATTCCATGGGGTGCATTGTACCATGCTCCCCACGTGCCGGTGTGAGGGGAAGTGTCGTGCTGCATTGTTGGATGGTTGAGGCTAGACAGCCAGACAAAGGGGTACCACATGGGAAGTTAGGCTTCGAGGCTTTGTGCATACGGGCCGATGGTCAGTGCCGTGAAAAGAGGACCGTCAATCAAAAATTGGCTCGTAGCATTCATGGATGTGAACTCTGGGTCTTTGCCATGTGCCCCGCTTTGCGGGGATCCACTGTATCATATGCTGGAGACGCCCACTTTCCCAAGCACAGTCTTGAGTACTCTTTGAACTTCCCGAGTCAGTCAAAAAAATTTGGCTCGTAGCATTCATGGATGCCAACACTTGATGAACAGATGTGCAGAATCAAAAGCATTGATCCTTGCGGTGGCCGACGACGATCGGCCGTTACTGCAAAGGCGCGTGGCTCGGCTCATTGGTGTTGGACATTCCCCTTCGGCTGTTATGGCAGACATGTCCAAGGCATTCAAAGTCTGAACGTACACCGAGAAAGAGAAGGCTATTGCCGGATTAGCTGCTCTTGGCATAGGTGGGTGTGAATTTTTGAAAGTTGCCTACGGCGGCGGCATCTTACCATATGACACAAATGTGGTGGACATGAAGTTTGAAGAGCCGTTGCGTCCGGGGACATTGCCACCTTGTAATGAACAAGGTGAAGACCGCTGATACAACATGGAGCAACGCATGAAGGTGGATGAAGACCACTTGAATCTTGAAGCCTCTCCCTCGGAGCAAGAAATGTGGCGACGCTCCCCAGCGGAGCAACACGCTTTGGAGGCAGGCAAAACCGCCAAGAATGCAACCCAACAAGTAACACTCGCCGCCAAAAGGCAGAAGGATGCGAAAATTACTGAAGAAATCCACGGCGAGTCGAGTTTGCAACAGTAGGCAGTGGCCAAAGCTAATGAGGCTGAAGAGGATGCATGGCAGCACCAAGCGTTGCGCCTAGGCGACCAAGACGCCGAGCAACCTTGGCAATCCAAGACGTAGCTGATACCGATTATGATCCACGTACCGATTATGATCCACGTGGCGGATCAGACCCCCGAGATTCTAATGAAGAGAAAGTAGATAGTAGTTGGGGGGCCTCTGATGCCTCGGACTCCGACTCCTCCAACCAAAGTTAGCAATAATTTTGGTTTCGCCTCAGGGGGGGATGGGATGTGATGGGACAGTGTCCACACCCAGTATTGACGGTGTCCTGAAGCGCCCGGTCCCTCTACCACCGTGACTAACCTTGCATGGTGTCTCAGGTATCCCTGCACTAGACTCGGGGCTACAGGACACCGCTGACCCCGAGCGACCCGGGCGCAGTGAATCCCGACACACTGTCACACACACAACGCCTCTTGGACAGCACGATCTGGACCCTTAGTGGACTGGTTGAATGAGACCGTGCTGATTTTGTGATAGTGCTTCTGTTGGACTCTTGGAGACAGGGTCCTAACGATGAGTGGGCAGTCCATTAGCACCGGGAACCACGCCCCAGGTGGAAAACAAATAGCAAGTGTCTCCAAGACATGATAACAGACACACCACTCACCGTGTACCAGCGCATGTCACTCAGGTCGGTATGCAGAGCAAAGTCCCTAGAACTAGGAAAGAGAAAAAGTACATGCCTTGTAAAGTAGCCATGGTGCCCACAATCTGAGCAACCTCCTCTGTATCAGCTCCTTGCCAGGCTGAGACATTTGTGACCGGGCCCACGCGTGTTGGCATGACCGGAGGTGGCGGAAAGTTGAGTGTACCTCTGACATGCAGGTGCCATACCGCCAGGCCACACAGCACCCATGACAACACAAAGGAGTGCTCAGAACTCAGAGGCGGGCCTGGACAGACCCGTATCACCGCGGAGCATGGGACACTAGCAACTGTCCGCACCTCTGACCCAAGCCGACGCCACTAATGTAGGCCATGGTCCACTACGGGAATCGCCTCTACGAGGCCGTGCACAACATCAGGCACGAGTTTGTGCACTGACCGAGGGGTAGCATACTCCGCGAAGATATGAACCAGGCTTGTGTGGGTCAGCGTCACTTCGGGCAGGGCCTCCCGAGCGCGTGGGGGCGGGGTCTCGCTTTCGTGCACGTACCGCAAGGCATACGGGCCTACTATAGGGATGCACACATGGCCCTCTAGAAAGCCGCCCTTGAGGGGCAAATTGCTTGACATGATACACTGGACGAATTGCACAAAGTGAAGCAGGAAATATGATGGGCACGCCCCATACACATGGACCTGCAGCTTGGGATACACTGTGCCACAATAGTAGCACTCTAGATTCACGTCTATGGGAGGGGGCCGTCGGGCTAGCTGGCGATGGGAAATGGCCCTCCGCAGGACCCTGGTGGACAGTGAAGCCGTGCTGATGAGCTTAGTTGTCATGCGACCACACCAGGTTGCTGCGGGTCGATGGGGGGCGGCGTCTATGCTACCTTGGAAAATCATTCCATACAGATCCGTGGTCATGGAGGCCGGTGCATGTACTAGTGCCCCTTGATAGAACAATGCCAGTCTGTGAGTGAGGTGTGCAACCGGGGGCACCTTGTGGTTTGACTGCTTGCGGGCCCCAGCGCGGACCATCGCATGCGCCTAAGTAGGCTAAGGACGTCCTCGCTCGGGGAGTCATGCTACGCCTCGACCCACAACTCATGTACCTGTACCTGTTGCAAAACTGGGGCCAGACTGCGGAAGATGGCGGCCATTATGGTCTCTTTGCGTGGCAGCCGTGTGTACATGCGCCAGAGCGCTGATGCGCAGTACGTTGCTGCCCATAAACGGCTTGACCAGTTCCGCAGGGCATGCCACAACAATAGTCGGGCCATGGTCTCTGAAACAGCTGGTTCGCTGTCCAACACCGCATATGACATGCTGAACCCGACCCTGCTTTGAGTGTCTATGTTGTACAGGATGACCGCACAAGAGTGAATGCGGTCGAACATGGCAGCATCTATCGCTGCAACTAGTGTGTCTGACTGGAGCAGAGCCATGACGTCGCCCTCAACATGTCTCGGAGCCTCTAGATGTTTATCTGACGGTAGGACTGCTACACTGAGACCCCAGGGCAGGACATGGTGCAGCACAGACCCCCCTTCTGACGTGGGACTACGCTCTGACATGAGGTAGTGAGCGGCTGCTAAGGTGTACTCGTTACGTGAGTACGAACCAGACATGTACGTGAGGAGGAGGAGGAGCGGAAGGCGAACCTCCAGCTTGGGGCACCCTGGTCCACCACAGTGCAGGGGTTGGTACAGGTGGTCCAGCTTGGTCCAAGGGGGTACACCCAACACCATGCGCTAGTATTTGTGCGCTGTCACCTGCATTCTTTGGATGTCAGCAGGGGTGTATACACACCACTACCAATGTAGTTGAGGGGGGAGATCACATATGCCAGGTAAGCACGCAGGGCTAACACGACACAGATTCTTGCTGCCTGGACACGGCGATGCAATCAACGGGGCGATTGCTCTATCTCCTGTATCCGAGCCCTAGGGTAGGCATGGTGCGTGACGGGGATGCCCACCACTGAGGGGGTTCCATGTTGGTGGTTGTGTGGTACCCTAGAACTTCGGCCGACCGCTGAGCCATAGTGACACCCTCTAGAGTCCACGAGTAGAACTGGAGCTTGCCGGGGGGCACTAGTCCCCCTTTAGACCTGCTTCCATAGACACACTCGTCCGCCGGGCGTATGGCTTCCGCCAGGGATGGAGCGCACAGGCAGCGATCATATGAAAACATAAGGTTGTTCACCTGTAGCTTCTCCCCCCTGAACGGTATGAACACTTTGGGATATACGGTCAGGGTCCCGGACACTACTATACAGCCGGGCTGATATGCTTCACCTGATACATTGTCGCCCTGATTGAACCCCACCTCAGGCACAAATAAATCAGTAACCCCATCCTCAGTCAATGCCTATATACATATCCGCGAGAAGTAGAATGCTGCCCACGGGCCAAAGTCCCACATGGGACGCATCAGACCATTCAAGTGGGACTGGTCCTCCCAGTGGCGGCGTACGTATACATCTGACTCATCCCAGTCCACCGTTGCAACATGGCGGGGGGTGAGTAGCGTGTGTGTCCGGAGTGCACGCAGTGCCAGGGCCATGAAGGCCGGACGTACTTCACGTCTATACGAAAAAAGTGCTTGAGTGTAACGGCCATCGAGCTCCAGTGTGGACGCTAGCTTGCACTGAGCCACTCTGGACTCGACTCTGGGGACCGGACTGGTGAGGGGCACAGGCCTTTGGCCCTTGTACAAGTGGGATATCCCCTTACCTTTATCTATACCCATTTGGACTGCCCTGAGGCTGACCGAGGGCAGCCTTGCATGCATGAGCTGCAATTGTGCCTGCACTCTATGTATCCCTCCATGCCCTAGTTGTGACAGTAGGGCCTGAGGCACTTGGTCAAGGGATGCAAGCCTTGAGCCCTGTATGAGGATAGACACACTCACCGTGGCGGGGGTCAGAAGGGGGGACACGCTGAGGCTGTGGTAGTAGGCAGTCATACTGGACACACTGGTGGGGTCTATGCCCTGGTGCAGAACATTTCCCAACAAGGGTAGTGGCAAGTGCCTACCATGCTGAAACCTGACCCGCACACGGTTGGGGTTGTGCGTGGCTTGAAAATAAGGTACATTCAGCTCTTGATGGGTGGAGACCGTTGTATGCTCTGCCTGAGCTCTGACCTCTACACGCCGTTCTCGGGCCGTAGGTATTGATACACCTGCATGACATGTGATTCCTCTGTAGGGGCGCAATGGTTTGCCCATTCTACCGAAGGCCGTACTAGTGGCTGCGGTAATGGATACCTTCCGCAGCACAATTTGCCTGGATACATGTCCCTCGAGTTGGGCTGCAGTCTGCATCTGGTTTGCAATGTGCACCAGGTGGTGTCCGGTGTACCTGTGGGGGGGGGATGACAACTGAAGCTGAACCTCGCGCGTGTTGGTACCGGGGAGGGGATGAACCGCTTGGTGATGTCCCAGAGGGCGCGCAGGAACACATTCGGGGGTACGAGCATGTGGGGCATAAGGCCCCATATCACATTTGACACCATTGCAGCCCTTTGAATTTGCTCCGGTGTGGCCTGGCGCAAGGAGACAAACTTCTAGGACCGTATGTCGGGCAACGATTGTCGCGTGGCCACCATAGCAAACAGTAGGCTGTGCGAGGTTGGGGGTGGCTGTACAAGCAGACTCTACTATCTGTGTATGGCGGCGCAGCAGTATGTCGTCAATGGCCGTACACTGACGCAACGCCTGGTCCTAAGTGACATTTGTGATGGTCCAAGGAGGGAACCCTGGGACGTACGTCCCCAGAGCACCGGTAGGGCGTAGGGCTGCCAACAGCGCTTTGCGTCCGGAGTGTTGGGCCATGTTGAAATCCCCACCGATGACCTCCAGCGATGCTCGGACGACATATGCTAGAGCAGACATCTGTTGTAGCATTTCCTTTTGCAACGTCCGGCTGGAGTCATGCACCACAACTGGTACCATGTTGGGCACCTGTAGCGCCCGATGCCAACCTATTGCTAGGCCCATCCCCATGCCCTCATGAACACCGTACGCTACCCTGTACATGGGTGACATGGCCGCACGGAGGGGTTCGGTGGTCCACGGTTCCTGCAGTAAAAACAGCTCAACGTGTAGCGCCACCAGGACGTTGGTGATGTAGTCTGCCCACTGTGCCACGCCCCCCACATTGTAGACCAGGACCCGTAGACCCTCCAGGTTGACTAGCTGAGGGGGGGTTGGTCAACATCCGAATAGCTGGACAGCGCAAGGGGCATGGGCAGTAGTGCTGCAGAGTCTAGCTGAATACAGGTGCCTTGCCAACCAATGGCATCAAATGGCACAACGCGAACTACCCCAATGGCGGGTATGTAAACACTGGGCCACCACATGTTTGCCGAGTACACGTGGGCAGCACCTGCGGTGCAGGCAGAAGACATGGGGTTGTGTGGAGGTCACATCTCCGCTCACCACAACATCCGTTGATCACGGTGTGCCACACGAGGTACAAAACGTAGCCCAGGCTGCGACAGACAAGGTACTCCGGAGTGGGTGCAGTCACTGTGGCCCACGTGCACCACTGTGCTGTAGCCTGTCACAGTACATGCGAACACCAGGAAGGGGTTTGCTCCGGCTCAACGGACCGTAAAGCGTCACTGGTCGGTCACCTACAAACATCAGGGGTGTCACCTGGAAGTGTGACCTATCCACCGAGCGAGCGTAGGCTGTGTGTACTTCTTTAATCCAGATTTGCAAGCATTGCAAAAACAATGGCGCCAGGGGATCTGGCAGAGACAGCACCAGACTGACCACTGCATCTAGCAAGTGGGACATGTCAGCCCAGTGATGCCTTGTGAGCAGGGCCGTATAGAGCCTTAAAAAGGACTTCCCATGACACACCGGCCACTCAGTCGCAGGCCCGCCCAGCAGAGAGGCACGCGTCTAGTAGCAGCGCATGGCAGAGAGTAGGCCAGGCCCTGGCACGTCCCCTGTGGCACAGTGCACCCCCCACTCAGGGTCTCTGGTGACTGAATGCAGACAATGCTCCAGCATGTCGAAGGCGGGGACCCTTGGGACTTCTGTGGCGATGCACAAGGCCGTAGTCAGCTGCCGGGTGTTGACCACCACGCCTCGGGGCAGCACGGACGGCAGTAGCAGTCAATGGCGGGACCTCCCGTCAAACGGGAGGCCGCGGGCGGCTATCGGGTCATACGCCTGTCCCTGACCATCTCGATTGCGTGGGACCGCGTCATAGCATCGACGCACCTCGTGGTCCCGTCGTTCTGGCGCCCAGCGAGCATGGAATTTGAGGCGCTCTGAGCCCCTTTCATAGGGTGGGGAGAGGTGGGGTGGCTCGTGTTCTTTCTTGTGTTTCTTCTCGGCCTTGTCCGTTTTGCTCGGCTATTTGTTTTCGGAGCTGTTAAGCTTCGTAGGGAGGGGCTCTGGGCTGTCTAGGGGCATGTGAAACGGGTCCCCTGAGGCCTGTTTGGACTGTATGTCCAGCTTGTACGAGTGGTCCGAATCAACGTAATGCTGGACGGGGGCATGTGCAAGGAGCATCTGAAAAGTGAGCCGGGAGACGGACACATACTTGTGCCCTTTCCCCATGGCCCGTGCACTCACTGTGACTGGGGTAGCCAAAATAATGGGTTATTGCCGAAGACACCTGGTTCGTGTCATGTACATGGCGCGGTCCCTTCACTCGAACAACATGCTGGTGTTGGTCGCCTTCCCAGGGTAGGAGCCCTGAGGGGGAAGGCATGAAGGGGGAGGGGGTCACAGCCGCATGCGGAGCCGCATAAGCATGAGCAGCGCTGCCGGTGGCAGCACCCCAGAGATATGATGCCAAGGGGTAAGGGGTGCAGTGGATGGCTAGACAAACTCTTGGTGTGAAATGCGGGGGTGAGGAGAGGGGGGGGTGCTCCCCTAGACAGGAACCACGCAAAGGTGGAGGTGCGCTGTGGCTCCGGCTGCCTTTGCACTTCAGTCTTCAGCAACTCGAGCTGAGACTTGGTGCACAGACCATCCACACAGTCGTACGCTGCAGAGCGGAACAGCGGATTGTCCGTCACAACAAGAAAGCGAGCCCACCGGCCAGGGCAACCTTACTAGCCACGAGTGCAGACGCCGCATTGGACCACGACAGGCCCGGGGTGCCCCGAGCCCTGGTCACTAGCGGATCTATGTGACAAAGGGCATCCTCGTGCAGGGTGTTCATGTTGCATATCCATATTGTGTCTCCAGCGCCTCCAGGATGCGCTGCAAGTTGCGACGGACGGCCTGCTGTTTCGGGTTAGGGGTCACTAGATGCGGTGGTGGGCAGTGGGGCTCAATTTGTGGACTACCCCACTGCATGGGGAAGTTGGCCGTGGGGTTCCATCTATACACTGCCTCGCTCCATGGGGCAATGGGTAGTGGGGATCCTTCTGGACACTGCCTCACTGCAGGGGGTAGGGGGGAGGGGCTCATTCTGTACACTGCTGCAGTGAGGGGGCGCTGGGCAGTGGGGTGGAAAGCTACGCTGACTTTAGTCCTCCCACCAAGGCTTTCGTGGAGGTGACCTTGCCTAGCGGTGCGGTCACTGAGTCGGTGATCCCCCCATCTTGAAAGATGACCCGAACGGAATGGGCCACATGTTGAGCTTGCCCATCATGGACCACTGACACGCGGTCCATAGCATCCGGGAAGTTGGCGTGTGAGCCCCCAAGCCCTGGGGACGTTAGCATCTCTAGCCATGGTGTTGCGGCGCCAATCGTGGATGATCCTATGCCCTGAGAGGCCGCCTCTTTTTGAGCTATGCGTTGAAGAACTCCTGGGATCATCAGTGCATTGCGGTGGGCTTTAATTTCTGAAGCCCATTGTTTTTCGTTGAGGGGGGCTGGTCCTGGCATGCGTGTCTGTGGCGTGCGGGTGAGCGCCGAGGCCAAAGTCTTGTTCTTTTCACTCGCGACCCAATGTGGGAGCCACTGTAGCAAGGGAACTCGGAGGTACCGCTTGGGAGTGTCCTTGTCCCCCGATAGCACCTTTTCAGGAAAGTCTTTGTGGAAACCGATTGCAGGACAAGTCCAAACTCTGTGACGTACGCCGGTGCCCGGTGATGCAGATCGGTGTTCAGTTCTTTTCCACCCGCGGCCAGCCGATCCACAAGGTATGGCGTGCACTCCTGGAAGGTGCCCCACGGGTGGTTAGGATCGTGGTCACGTAGCGCTAGAATGGCTGGCGGGAGCAGGGCATCGACCAGGACTGCCCACCAGAACATAGGCGATGATAGATAAGGTCTGTCGCTGGTCTCCCGCGTAGGTCTACAGCTGCGGCCATGTGCCGACAATTGACCAAGATATTTCCAGCGTCATGACTCTATGTCGCACTCGTGAACGGGAAGATGTCACCAGGCCGCAGCTCAGCGGCCTCGGCAGCAGGCTACTTGGCAGCAAAAGGGTGTGATGCAGAACATGCCTGCAGGGGTAGCAGACCAGTAGTGGACCAGGGCAGTGGGGTTCGCAACACTGTGAGGCGATTGCCCGACCCGGGGAACTGGGTCCCATCCATCCATTCAGGGGTGTACTGCGCTCACCTGCAAGGCCAAGCAGGGCAGTGCCACCCTCACCTGTGAGCAGCCACAGGCCGACAAGGGCAGCACAGTCAGAGACATGATGCTGGCCGCCTGGGCAGAGCCACGAGGCATCGGGGACTGCTGCTGTGCCCAGGCAGGTTTATGAGACTGGGGAGGGTTGTCTGAGGTCATCCCACTCCCCGCAGCTCCTGTTTGACTCACACACACACACTTACCCTCTGCCTACTTGCTCGCTGTCGCCCTTGTGTTGCGTGCCGGGCGCCCCCTGCTGTACCCTTCCCTCTTTGCGCTCTGCGTTTCACTGCCGCTGTCGTTGCACTCACGTTGCTGTTGCTGTCGCTGTTGCTGTTGCTGTTGCTGTTGCCGTTGCTGTTGCACTCACGCCCGCGAGGAGGGGGGGGGTTCACACTTTGTGTGGCAGTGGTGCGTCTACCCCTCACAAGCTGCACCTCTGGCCCAGGGTGGTGCCCTAGACGGGTGGCGGCTAGCGCCGGCCTAACTCGGTCAGGGGGGGGGGGGGCTGCAAAGCTTCTGGGCCACCAACACTGGGCGCACCACCAATGTCTTCCTATCCGCCCTCTCCAACACACTCCCGTCCCTACAGTCGTGGGGTGCATTCCTACTGTCGTGTGTCATGTGGATGCAGCTGGCAGTCCTTTCTGGGTACCCAACCCACGCCGTGCGCACTTCTATGCAGTCTGCGGTACACCGCCTTTTGGCTAAGACACCTTGGGATGTGACTGCAACAGTACGGTGGATTCTTTTAATCGTGCGACGCCTGCCACAGTCGCCGAGCGACAGCGTGTTAGACTTGGTGCACTGGCTGCAACGGGAGGCGACCTGCCAGGGTGTTTTCTTTGCCTCCTGGCACCTGCGGCACCATGGGCCATGTTCCGAATTTTGCGGTGACTAGTCTGCTGACCTGCCGCTTATACTATCTGTGTCCCGTATGCTTTCTACCAGCCCACGGGTGGACTGGGGAGTCCACTGGGGGAGGGGGGCTTCTGTACCCGATGATACGTCATTCTGCCAGGATTTAGTTCATAGGACTTAGATGCAGTGGACTCGCTTTGCATACTCTGCACCGGCTCATCTACTGCAGCGAAAGGCGCCTATGACATGTCACTGAAGAGCTTTTCTCTTTGACTTTTGCTTTGCACTTCTGCTTTGTGCATGACGGTACCGGTCGTGCACACGCATCCGTATCCCATAGCGGGGGGGGGGGTAGTTGAAGCAGGGACATGCCCCCCCCCCCCCCACAAACACCACAACTGATGTTTTGTTTCTCAGAACCCCCTCACAATTTTTCTTGTCATGATGCCGAAGGATTTCTAGCAACCCCTTGATGAGCAACACCGCGCGCTTCAAGCGGGCTGCGAGGGGCATGCGGAGGAGGCAACCCCGGCCCCCAAGAGGGCGAAAGCTTCTTTTGCGGGGGACACAGACCCGCCTGCAACCTCTGTGGCCTACGAAGCGTGGACTGCGTGGAACAACACCGCGGGCCTCACCCACGCCGCATGCTTAGATGGAGATGCCTAGGGATCAAAGGCGGCCAAATTCCACACTGACCTCATGTTACGAGGCCTCGACCAAGTGGGCGTGGACGCGGCCACTACGTGGGCAACCCCGGAGCTGGAACAACACCGCACACTCTTGCTGATGGCCGTATACGAGCACGACACACGGCATGTGCTAGACGTCACGAAGGGCGACTAGACACAGACGCCACACGAGACACGTCTGGCCGGTAGTGACACGCCAGCCCGGCGTGAGGCGGCCCCGGGAGCTGACCTGGAGGCTCAGGTGGAGGCCCTGGAGCGCGAGCTTGCTAAGCTGCGCGGACCGCAGGCCCCGGACTTGAGCATGGACGAGCTCAACAAAATAGCGGTTTCGGTGGTTCCGTACCTCTGGCAGAGAGAAATCTTGATAGCCCTTTCGCACTACTTGGGGTTGATTGCGGTGGAGCCCAGTCTTGCCTCCTGCCTCGCAACCTCTCCTTGGAAGGCCCTGTGCCCTACCCTGTGCCATGACGGCACCGGCTAGGCTTTGGGGCTAGCCCAACAGCAACCATAGGAGTTCCTGGAAAGTCAGTAGGCCCAGTGCAGACCCCGCCCCCCACGGCGCCTGCTTCAAGTGCGGACTTCACGGACAGTGGGCCGGAGAGTGCCCGAATGGGGGGGGCAGAGTCGGCTAGCAACCCCAGCAACCCCACCAAGGAGGTTGTTTCACCATGAGCGGCGAGCAAACCCTCTGCACGGTGTACAGCACCGGGAGGACGTATGGTGCCCGGGGACCACCCCCGTACCCATGTGTCCATTGTGGTGGGATGCAATGGTCGTGGCACCCCTGCCCAGCCGCGTCCGGCTTTTAGGGGGGACCACCCCAGGCGTTGGGCTGCCAGCCTCCCCCACAACCACAGCAACCCCCGCCCCAATAGCGGCACACACCCTGGGTTTTTGACATGCGGCACACCTCCCCCACATCGCTGGCTCGCATGATGGGGGAGTGGGTGCACAACCCGCAAAATGGGGGGGGGGGGGGGGCAAATGGCACTGCCCTTCAGCTCCGCGGTCTGGCTACTTCCGGACCCTTTGCACGGGATCAAGGCTGAGGGGAATAGCACGTGGGGGAGGCCGGCGTGTGTTGCGTAGGCAGTGCGCAAACTAGCGCATGTCCACGGGTTGTTGGCCACCTCAGGGAGAACTGTGATAAGAAGATGGAAAGGGTGTGTTTGCACATTAGTGAGCCCCTACCACGGCCGAAGACCTATGGGCAGCGGACCCGGTAATTGAGCCCCGAGCCTTGGGCCTGCAGAGGTGGGCTCCTTCCACCACTAGGGCATGGATCACGGCCCTCAAACGACTGGGGCAAACAACCCTGGAATACACGGAAGGATCACGCGCAACTGCGCTCGCCATCCACTTCACGAAGAGGGCGGCACAGGGTGACACACCCGCCAAGCTCCGCGACATCATCAGTGCGGTCCGGGTGGCAGAAAAGCTGCAGCTCGTATGGCCCGCCGTCACCCCCATGCACTGGTTAGGGGCAAAAGGGGCTGGCAGGGCATATGACAGGCAACCGGGTGACCGCTTCTAGGGCTCTTTTGAGGTCCTTTGCACCATGGCGAGAGCAACTCACACTTTGGTTGATCAGGCCATCGTGGGCCTGGCCTGCCTCCCCGCGGGAATTTGATGGAGGGTCAGTGAAGCAACCAGCATCCGGAAACTGGACCTCGAGCACTCGGGATGGATCCGGTTTTACGACCGGAGGACCAAGCGCAAATGGACCCCGGCCAGACTTGGGCCTTGGGGCGAGCAATGGCGAAAAGCAACACTCGCGCTCCCACGCGTAGCTAGGCGCCCGGCTGCCCTCTCCTCTCCGAGGCCGACTTGGAGGCGCGCCTGCGATGGGGCACCAAGTTCTGCCAGGCCCGGTGGCGCAGGTTCCGTGCCGCGGTGATGGTTGCCTTGGGGGCAACGGTGGCAGCGGTCTGCATGTGGGGCCGGTGGACGTGAGTTAGGCAGGCATGGAACTATGCGATCCCCGGACCCAATTGGGAGTTCACCATGCCGGCCCCCGCGCCATGGCCCCACCTGGGATCCACAACCCCGGACTTCAGGCAACTAGCTGCCTGCCAGCTGTGGCCAGAGTAACAGTCCTAGCCTGGGGCAGAGGCGGAGGCCGCCCCCATTGTCCTCGTTGACAGCTCCAGCGATGAGGCCTCAGGCGATGAGGACGGGGGCGGTGGAGCCCAACCTCTGGCCCGCCCGGTTGAGAGGCCAACCGCCCCGGAGCCCGGTGACCTTGGGCTCCTTATGCGACAAGCAGCTCCGGGGGCGGAGCGGCACGTGTGCGTTCATGTCCACATACAGTAGGGGCCCGGAGGCTGGCGCCCAAGCTAGCACCCCGCGCCCGATGGGCCTGGACCCAAAAGAGGCCCCCCTCGCGCAACCCCCCCCCCCCTCTTGCGCCATTGCGCCCAGTGCGGCGCAATCGTCAGTAACCACTTGCACAACGTGGCGAGGCTCGTCGCCGCAAAGTATAGGGGGAGCGCCCGCAGCACCTGGGACTTCCTGGACATGTGGTGGGCAGAAAGCATGCGATGGGCCTTGCACCGCCCAACGCACCTGAAGGCCGCCGCACGCGATACTGACCTACTAATGCGCACCTTGCACCACCTGGCAACGGACGGCCCGCCGGACGAGGCGTCCGCCCCGGAGCTCTCAAGACCCTAGGCGGTCACGGTGGAAATGGCAGCACGGGGCGTGGGCCCTTAAACGCCCCCCCCGGCTCTGTGGGCCCAATGGGCGGACCCGATGTTCTCCAAGGCAGGTGCGCTGGCGCCGGAGCAGCCACCGTCCCGCTGCCCGCAGGTGGAGGCCCTAATGCAATCGCTGGAGAAGCAAGGCCTGGTCCGCCGCACGGGGGAACCAGCCAACGTGCGGGACTTCGTGAAGTGGAAGTCCTTTGGGAAGGCCATCATGATGACCGGCATGCGCGATTTCAAAAGCCCGCCGCTTCCGCCTCCCCACACTAGAAAAGCTCACTGCGCTCCCGTGCTCCATCCCGGGAGGGGGGTGGACCGCAACCATACATCTTGCAAACTGCTATTGGTCTATCCGCCTGCTGGACGAACTTGCGGAGGTGGTCCAGGGTCCATCTTGGCCGTTTTAAGAGGGTGGTGTATTTATTATGAGTGGCCATTTTAGCCGTTTTCGGAGGGCGGTGGATTTATTATTTTCGACCATTTTGGCCATTTTCGGAGGGCATTGGATTTATTTTAAATTTTAAAGTGTAACTTTAAAACTTTAAGAAACTGAATTATGAATTGTAATATTTTAACTAATAATGATTATTAATCAGGAAAATATTCATTGGATTCTTTTAGATAGATTTGTTCTTAACCACGGGGGGGCCGTCTCCTCGGTACCGGTACGCGACCCCCCCCCCCCCCCCCCCTCCGGGCCCACTTAGTTACCAAGGGTCAATGGCTACTAGCCATACATAGGGTGGCGCCGAAGGCGCCCGAAAATTTTGGGGACCCCCGAGAATGCAGGGGTGACGTAGCATTTCTGCCCTCTTTTGGGGCCCAACCTTCCGGTGCTATTGAGGAAACCGGGACAAAGCCCCCCCCCCCCCCCCCCAGGGGCCTTCGGCCCACTTCTACTGGGGGGGGGGAGTCGCGTCTAAAAGTGAGGGGACGGCCCACCCGTGTTCTTAACACTAAGTATAGAGTGTATTATTTTAGTTTTCTTAAGAAGAGACATATTGTTCGTTTTCTTCAACTTGGGTTACTAAAAGTTTTGGAATTACATTTATTAATTTTAAAGTATATTTTAATTCATGAAGACAAAATTCTTACCTTAGAAAATGATAAGATTTGTGTTCAATTAATTAATATTATTAAGCAAAGTATTCTGACCAATTTAAAGTAAAGAAAGGTGATAATCCTTTAGCAAAGCTAGGATACAATTGTGCCATTAAGTCTCTATTAATTAAAACTTCACGTGGAAGAGGAATTTCTTTAGGATCTAACCCAGCATCTAATAATTTATTAATAGGTAAAGAAATATGAATTTGGTGACCTGCCCAAGATAAACAACCTAATCCTAAAAGTCCACTTAAATGATGATTTAACATGGATTCTGCGTTTTGGAACCACTCAAGTTTAGGAGCTGCTTTATGATAAAGTTTAAAAACGTAAAAATTTAAAAACCGCTTTACCTCAACTACCCACGCATAAATGAAGCATAGAGCGAGTGGTATGAGGGTTTCGGTTTTGCCTATTTTGATACGGATTGTCAACCAAACTTTTGTGCTTTTGCAACCAATGCAACAGCGTAGTCCTCCTTTTTGGCAACAGCATCTGGGTTTGCTTGCCCCACTGTGGCAACATGTGCTCATTCTTCAAAATGCAAGAGCTTGTTTGACATGCCACCCAGCAAGGACAAAAGAGGAGGAGAGAAAGGAGAGAACAAGGGCAAGAAAGCGAAAGAGCTGAGCCAATGCATGGACCAGGTTGCATGGACCAAGCAAAATTATCACAGGCTGTGGGAAACTACCGTACCACCATTCGCAAGACAACCAATCAGAATCTTGCAAGCACATTTTGGAGGGCAAAGAAGTGTTTGTTGGAGGCTGCTGCCAACAGGGACGTGGCTAAGGCTGTGTGGGCACTGCGTACAAGTGTAGACCCCAATGCTACAATTAGCAATAACAGTCGTTTGCCTCTGCATGTGGCCGCGAACACGGACACACAGACATAGTGAACTCGTAGACACAAGGCCCAAGTGGATACAGCGGAGTCTGAGTGGACAACCCCACTCATAAGGGCTGCATCTGCTCATGAGGGCTGCACCTGCCGGTGCCACCAATCGTCACTGTAAGATGGCACCACATGTTGGACGTCACGTGGAGACAACACCATCTATTTGCTCAAAGTGCCACAGGGGGGGTTGTCCAAAAACTCGGCACTGCGGGTGCCGAGCCATTATCATGACCCGTGATTTTTTTTCTTTGACGAAGACATACTACACTGAACATATTTGAAATTTCATGGAAATCCCCAATGTGGCACATATGGTGTAGTTAGCGATATTTTCCAAATTTGGCAATGATATCTCCACAATGTTCTCCCCTCTTAGGATTGCTTTGAGATTTCATTCAGGATGCACCAAGGAGACCGCTGTCCACCAATTTCTCGCTTCACAAACGATTAGAAAGCTTGAATTGCAACAAACAACAAGCGCTTCTGGGACCAGGGGAAATAATGCCCATTCATGGCAGTCACGGTTCTGTGTGGCTCTTGTGGCACTTTTTCCAGAGCTTGGGGTGTGTATTTTCCCCTGCTCAGCCGAAGTGAAAGGGATTGCTGCAAGACACTCTTGTGGAGGGACAGTGCGTTTCTGAGAATGCATTCTTTTGACCAGCGTCTCGTCACCGCTAATTGGTGCCTTGGCACTTGTTAGTTACCAGTCTCTTGTGTATCAGGATTGCCCCTCCAATTTATTGCAGTGTCATGCATATTTTCAGGTGCAGCATGGTTTTACGCCTGTCCGATGATGAGTGGCATTGCATCTCTGACTTTATTGGGTCAGCAGCTCTCAGTTATGCCTGCCGCAGGGTGTGGACGGTCTTGCGGAGGCGACACTTGTTCTTGCATGCGAAGGCTAAGAATATTTCACAGATGGTCGCTTCGCTACAGGGAGATGCTGCAATACGTACCGTAACCCTTGAATGTACCGATTGCACAGACCATGATGTGGCAGATCTTGTTGAGCTGCAGGGTGTCCCTGCTTTGGAAAGCCTCACTCTGGCGCTAGGAGGTGATCGAGGCAACCAAGTTGCCGGAACTGGTCTGCAGGCGCTTGGTAAGCTCAAGGATGCACCCTCTTTGAGGACATTTGCTTTGGATCTGGGCTGTAATCAAATTGGTGACTGTGGGGTGCAAGCACTTGTGAGATTCAAGGACGCCAAGTTACTGACAAACCTCACTCTGAATCTGGTGCTAAGTCAGATAGGGGACGGCGGTGCGCAGGCATTCACAGTGCTGAAGGATGTTCCCTCTTTAACAGCGCTCACTTTGCTTCTATCATGCAACAGAATTGGCGACAGTGGTGCGAAAGCATTTGCAACGTTGGTGAATGCCTCTCATTTGACAATCCTTACGCTTGATCTAAAGAACAACAGCGTTGGGGACAAGGGTGCGCAAGAACTTGCTGCGCTAAAAAATGCTCCGGCCTTGAAGGTCCTTACTCTGAATCTGGCATTGAATTGTGTTGGAGAGAAGGGTGCACGAGCACTTTCAGCACTGAAGGGTGCCCCCGTGTTGACCACACTTTCATTGAACTTGTCGTGTAACCCGATCGGCTGCAGTGGGATACAGGCGCTCGCTTTGCTAACAGGTGCACCACCACTCACATCGGCACCAACACGTACTTGTGAGGGCTTTTGATAAGTGGTTACATCTGCACGGTAGATGAACGAGAGCACTGGCTGCTGTCTTTTTCTCAAGAATCTTCCTGATGGGCACTCGTGGGCTCCAGGCGCTCGCCACAGGGGGCCTTCTTCCTGTCCATGGGTCTGACGCCTCCTTCGCTCCAGCACACTTCCTGCCCTGTGGGGGTGATGTCTGGGATTGGCTCTAACCATGTTCAGCGCGCATATTATTTTGTCAGAGGTTTGCACAACACAACACAGCACCGTATACCACAAGACAGCACAACACAACACAGCACAGCACAACACAACGCAATGCAACACAACACCACACAGCACCACATCACGCCACAATACTACACTACACTACACAATGCAACACAACGCAACGCAACACAACAAACCGCAACACAATACATCAATGACCTCAAACACTTGCTCCATCACCTTGAGGCTGATGGGAAGGATGTTCAGATGGAGGTCGAGGTGGGCTATGGGATAAGGGGAAGGATGAGGACGACGGTGGGTGGCAGGGATAGGACTACGATCTTGTTTGTGTCAAGCTGCCTTTAATCTTTCAGCAATGCTGCACCCTGGCTCTATCCTTGGCCCACCTGATCCTGACCAGGAAAGTTGCTCACTATTGGGATGCAAGTGCTGTTTTGCAGTTCTTTCTGGGCCTTTGTGACTCCAGCCCACCACTTGGACAACAGACTCTCTGTGTCGTTGTGCCCAATGTCTGTTCCTTGTGCTCTTGGTACTGCCATGTGTTGCATGCCCTGTGCTGGCACTGGCAATCGCTATTCCATCCATCAGGTGCCGCGGGTTGTTATTTGTTGCCGTTGTTAACTGACTTGTAAGGCACTTCAGGCTGCTTTTTGCGCTGCCCTGGTCTTTTTGGCTTGTCCGCGGTTCCGCCCGTTGCCCTGGCTGGGCTTAGAATCGGTGCATAGCAGGTTGCTGCCCTTAACTCTAATGATACTGGTTGTGTGCTGTATGCAACTGCCAGGATGTATAATGGGCTGGACTTTGACTGCTGCACACCGAAGTGGGTCGTGGCGAAGCCCATCGCCACATCTCCGAAGCCTAAGCTCCGTTGTCCGACAGATTTGATTTCCACAAAGAATTTGGCACAGGATACAGGCACCAATGCCATAATCGGCTCGGATCCAGCTTCTGCTTCCCACTTGCATGACAGCAGCATCCTGCGGTCCTCAGCCCCAAGCACCTCCTCACGTTGATTCCTCGGGAATTGCACCAGCATTATAGTCTTATACGGGTACTCGCTGACAGCAGCAGCTTGTACCCTAAGTCTGGGTTCAAGATGTTGGGCAATATGATCCTGACAATCCCCAAGCGAACCCAAGGGCACTGCATTTCCGAGGATCTGGCGACCATTATTTGCACACTGCCCACTGTCACGCCATTCCTTCTCAGCAATCCCTGTCACGAGGCCGTGATAATAGTTTGCCTTCACCTCGGGAATGCTGTCCGCAAACACCTTGAAGCCTCCTCTCCAACTGTCGATGTCGCGCATAGGGCGTCCATGCGGCTGAGAGTCATCCATATGCTCTGAGTCATGTTCTTTGCCTGCCTCGAAATCCTCCTTGAAAGTCGCAGCAGACGAATCGAATGGATCACTGATGTCCTCGATGTCCTCTGCAATCTGTGGGCGGATGATTGCATTGGGGTCTTGCAATGGTAGTTGCATGTGCAGGTTTCGGGTCAAGTAGCATCGTCAGTGCGACACAAAGATTTCCTCACCCTTTCGGATTGGTCGCTGAGCAACAAGGCAGACGAGTGGTATGAGGCCACACTGAAGAGTTTTAGTGACCAGTTTTGCGTTGTTGTAAGGGCCGGCATCAGTAGCAAAACTGTCCACCCCCTTTCCCGGGATGGGAGTGCGCAACCTGAGGAGCACCAGATGGCGCATCATCACAGTGACAACAGATGTCATATCTTCAAGGTTCTTTGCCTCGTTAAACGTTGCAAGATGACCTTCGACGACAGTAATTTCGTCACACATTGAGAAGGCTTCCGAGGCGAACAACCCATTTCCAGCATCCGGAAGCCGTGAACGGCTGACCAGTACCCCTTTGCCAAACAGTTTAGCAGATTTGCTTGTACCGTTCTAGATGCTGCTGAAAAAGGTGCCCTGCGGGATGGCGCCTCGTCTGCAAGGGAAAAGGGTGTGCACAGGGGAGCGATTGTGTAAATGTGTAGCAGGCCACAAACTACGGCTCCCATAAACTTGATAGTGGGCACACCTAAACCACCATGTCCACGAGTCCCCCGAATGGAGGCAGAGTTTGAGTGCAATATCATGATCCTTGTACCACGGATTCAATTGGATGTTGCATTCTTGGATTAGACCAAGGGGTAGCAAACTGCAAGCGAAAACTAGGAGATTACCGAAGAAGGAAAGTAACCCCATAGGTCATTAAGACAAAGTTAAAAAACCACACTTCCTACTGAGAAACCATCAAATGCACACAGGACAAAGACAGAGAAGAATAGGAATGCCTTCTACAAGTCCTCACAAAATATCTAATTAGTGGCCATGGTGCCGCGGCAAACCTTCTTCCACACCTTGCACACACATGCATCATGCACAAACTGGGAACCATGCTTCTCTGAATTCTCCTACCCATGAATGGTTGGGGATTTTAAGTACAAGAAAATGGATTCATTGTCACACTCATGTTATAGGTTTGAGGCATGCACTGATAGTGAAAGGCCTACAACGGCGGTAGGAGTTCCCACCAGGGAACAGCACCCCCCCCCCCCCCCAGGGACTTGCTTTAATTTTCATTCCGGCACGGGGGGGGGCCTCCCCCCTGGACCCCCTCCCCCCCTCCCCCCTCAGCTCAAGTGCACGCAAAAACCCGGGGTTTGGGAACATTTTTTAGGCATGGAAAAAAATTTTCGGCGCCTTCGGTGCATGCCATACACTGTGTACATATTGCCCCATGTGTGCTCTATATACCTTGTTTTCCAGACTACCATGCCCCAACGCTCGTTGTCAGTGTATTTCAGCTCCCCGGTCCCACCGTTGCCACGCGCAAAACGTGAAGACGTAATTGACGCGCGGCTCTATTTTAGGTTTAAAGATAGGATCACTGGTCATAAAAGACAAAAAGCTGAGGTCTGATCCGGAGTCAGTGGATGATCAGGCACTGTCTGATAATTTGTCTGATATTTTCCATTCAGGCCGTGACTCAGGTTCTTCATCATCATTAGGTTCCAGTTCCAGTTCCACTACCGATGGAGGCTCCAGTTTAGGCGAGTCTAATTCTGACTGACAAGAAAGATCACTGTCATTTGGCATGAGATGGTGAATGTCCCGCTTTGTTGTAGTTGTTGTGTATTGGTGAGATGTGTGAACCCTGAATTGACATTCAATGATGAATTTCCTTTGTTTACGGCCGACAACATGGCATTTCCATGTGCTGAGTTGTTCATTCTCCAATAATTTTTCTGTTCCCTGTGGATTGGGTGTTCTGGCACGGGGGGGGGGGGGCTCCCCCCCTGGACCCCCTCCCCCC